>PVJX010031166.1:0-21435 GCA_004027295.1 Dolichotis patagonum
ATATATTGTTTCATATATTATTTTTTCCATAATGCCAGAGATAATGTAAATACTGATACTTAAAATTACCACGGTATTTGCCTAGATCCTTCTTCCAAAGATCATAGTCAATACATTCCAGACTCCTCTTTGAGCCACATGCTCATATGTAGAAGATTCTTCTTCTACTTCCTTCTTAGAAATGTGGATTTACTGAGAGATTAAATGTAATAAATATCTGAGCAACTACTTTAAAGATAATAATACACAACATATTAACCATTGTTAGTTTCCTATTATCTTGTTTTGAAATTCTGTGTCATTAATTTTCATTGTTTTTTCTTTAAAATAATAAATAAATAAATGTGATAAATCTTGTACTCATTGAAAGACTTCAACAATAAATAAGATGGACATAAATCTGTAGGGTGGGCACAGTCTGTCTGTGGTTATTAACCTTTCTTGTAAGGTAGACACTTAAGGGACATTATGGATTCTATATTTTAATAGAGTACCATTTTGGGAGCTGTTGGACCACTGAGATGTGGGTGATTTGAGTGGTACCCAAGGTATGATCTGCAGACCAGCACTATTGTAACTGTCTGTAAGTTTATTTAAACACAAATCCTTGAGTCTATCCCAGTCTTACTGAATCAGAACTTGGTGGAAGGTGCCAGAGTTGGCAAGAAGAAATCTATTTTTTGAATCTGCTTTTGAAAACTTTCTCCAGGTGATTGTTACTAGAATTTGAGAAGCTCTGCCAAGGAGATCTGGTGGCCTAGATAAGGACAAAATATTTGTTCAGAGAAAGACAAGTATGGGAAGGTTAGGTGCAAGAAGGGGGAGATAAGACTTTCTAGGCTGTAAGGACAGTATGCCTCAGGACCAAAAAGCCCACAAAAACCAAGTCCCTAGGGAAAAAATAGTATGTGGGTGGTTAGTAATAACTAATCATAGAGAAAACAAAGAAAAACCTGAAGATTATAGAATTGGAGTTTATGGCTCTTTCTAGCATAGGTTGTCCATACCCAGAACTATGCTGAGCCAATTTAGTTGGGTATTACTTACTCAAGTTGACAAAATCAATCAACTATCACAGCGCCCAATGTAAACAGGTCCATGATTAAAACAGCTGGTGCAACTGCAGCTCAGGCTGTAGGGAATATTGAAATGGAATTGTGACTGGGAGCAACACCTAACCGTGATGATTAGATCTGTTTCTAGAAAATTTGAAGACAGTGGGTGTCTCTAACTATCCCAAGGTGCTACTGAGCTGGACAGACTTGGGACAGTGTATGTGGAGGAAGGGTGTGTCAGGGAATGAGGCATTCTGTTGTGGGGTTTTCAGGGTGGGGTAGGTAACAGTTTAGACCAGACCTAAGGGTGATAGGGTTTAGGGACAGTGTTCAAAACTGAGGGCCAGTGAACCAAGTTGAGAGTTAGGAGAACCAGGGAGAGAACACATTCCAGAGAGGGGCCTGAGTCTTTAGGTGCCTCCTTGGGAAACTCCGGAAAGCTAAAGGTAGTAAAACCTCTAACTTCACTGAATGGTGAGGTAAATGTCAAGGGAATTAAAATGAAGGAGGCGATGACTTCTGTAATTCTCTCTGACACTGACTTAGTGTTCTCTGCCTATGTTTGTAAAGTCTAGAGTGCAGACTGCGAAGGAGATGATAAGGCCTGTGTGCCTGCATCTTCCTTGGCTCTAGCAAAGAAGCGTCACATCTTTACATTTCTGTATCCAGTGGTTCTGATCATGCATTTTGACTACGCATCACTTTGAAAAACAGGTTCCGTTCCTGGAAGATCTACTAGAAAGAGTACTCCAGAGTGGGCGAACCCAAGGAAGATTCCAAACTAAACATTTTCTTATCCCATAGTTTGACTAAGTTGCCCTCTGAAAGACAATGGGCATTGAGGTGGCAAGGTTTATCTTGTTAGCTTTGTAACAAAAGGACACATGGCATCCCAGCCCAAGGCAAATGCTTGTCTTATGGTATACAGCACTGAATTGGAGTTGCGGGGCTTAACGAACTACTGCTCCTCAATGGGCCTCGGCTAGCCAGCTGGTCATCAACGCTAACTGAACTTTCAATAAACCAAAGGCAGGAGAGCACCTGACATTCCGAGAAGGGAAATGACAAGAAGACATTAGCTACTTTGAGAAACTTAGGTTTGTGGCAGTTTTGCTTTTAATCACTGACTTTCCTTGAGGAAGTCCCCTTCATAGATTTTAGAATATGTTGGTGTACTATTCCCTCACCGCTCCACAAAGAACAGATTCTTTACCCCCAAGTAGGGTTGCCAGACAAAATCCAGGGCACGTCATTCAATTTAAATTTCAGATTAATATCAAATAATTTGATATTATAAGTAGGTCTCAAATATTGCAAAAAAATATCAATTTAGCAGGCATCTTATGTTTTTATGTGTCTTTTGTCCTAAAGGAGATATATGTCTCTGTTCTGGTGAACAGATGGTTTGGTCCTTTCTCTGACTTTGAAACTGCCCAGTGACCACTCATTCTACTACATATAGATACTTTCTGTATGATCTTTTGGGAGATATGAGTAATTTTCAAGCACTTTGGGTAAGCCTCTCTACAGGCACTGTTTTTGTTCTTATCTATTATGACAGTCCAGGAAGGAAACAAAGAAACTACAATGGGGTTAGTACTCCACAAACTGATCCATGTCAACTCTTACAGTGTTGGGAGGTGAACTGGAGGTGGACAAGCAGAACTCAGATGGCACCAAACTGATGCGGTCAGGGATTGTCACCAGAGGGTTGTTTTACAACCATCTGTCACATCACGAACTCCTGGGTTGATCAGGTGTGTGTGTGTGTGTGTGTGTGTGTGTGTGTGTGTGTCTGTCTGTCTTTTAATAGATTTAGTCCTGTATTTTCATGGTGAGAGGACAACTTGCCCCCAACTTGAGTGAGAATTAGATGAATGACTGCCCTCGTAGAAACCATTAATGACTGGAACTTGCTGCCCAGAGATTTTGAAGTTTTGGCAAATACAAAGTTTGGAAATATCCCCTAATATCCTGCAGGTGATTTTTCACCTTGTAGAAACTGGAAGTTTCAATTACCATTTTAGGAAAGTATCTCACTTTCTTAGAGCAATCGAGTGGATATTTTTACTTATACCAATGTAAAGCAAGTATCTTCATGGTGGAAAAAAAAAAAAAAAACCAAACCAAGAATAGTGTTGAGGTACCATTAACCTGAATGTAGTTTAGACTAAAAGCTCATTATTTTGTTTGGGAATACAAATTATGGTTTGCTGGAGTCAGAACTGTTCTGCGTGCCTTCTTTTGCTCTGAGAGTGCTTGCAGGTGCTGAAGATTTGGACAAAGGAACAGGCAGAGTTTGCTGCAGCTCAGCTGGGTCCCCTTCACTGTCACCAGTGCACTGTTACTTAGGAAGGAGTTACACTGACTGTACTGATCCTGTACTCACGAAGTGGTAACTGTCATGCTGAGGCCCATAAGGCAAGACTACCCTCTTGTGGTAGGGGCTGAGGTTGTGATTTTAAACAAGAGAAATTCCCTATCAATCATCCAAAGACCAGATTATATCAGGATTAGGTTAAATCACAGATGACAGTGATTTAAATTCATAAAATTTCCTTCTATTTCAATGTCAAGGTCTAGAAGTGAGCAGTCAGGGTTACTCAGGTAGCTCCCAAGGTCTTAGACTTCCTTTTGTCTTTCTGCTTACTTAGTCTCAATCAATGGCTCATTTTCAAGGTCACAGGATGGCTGCGAGAGTTCCAGCCATCATATCCACATAGAATCTTGGAGACAGTAAAATAGTAAAGGAAAAAAATAGTGTGTGTGTCGGGATGAGGTCTCCAAGATAATTCTACTTTTAACTTACTTTTTTGAAGTCCCCACTTATGTCCATAGCTGGCTTACATATTGAGAAATAAAGCTTTTTACACTTGGATTTTGTAATTCTCATTAAACCAGGATGCTGTTAGTATTAAGGAAACAAGAGCATGAATATTGTGTGACAGGTGCAGTTTCTGCCTCTCTGGGCCTGAAATCCAAGAAACAAGGGAGTTTTCTTTTAAACCATTTGACAGTGGGATCCAGATTTTCTGGGGCAGGTGTACAAGGGACTCTCACAGGACACCAGACTTCAGAGTAGAAATGCTAAAGACCAGCTCTGGTATGTGGGCTTCAGATAGGTGTTTCTGCCCAAGGTTACAGATACTTGTTTCCTTTCCCTTCTCTTTCCTTCCCTTTTCCTTCCCTTCCCTTCCCTTCCCTTCCTCTTCCTCTCCCTTCTCTTCCTCTCCCTTCTCTTCCCCTTCCCTATCTCTCTTCTCTCTTTTTCTTATTTTCTTCTTTCTTTCTTTCTTTCTTTCTTTCTTTCTTTCTTTCTTTCTTTCTTTCGCTGTTTCTTTCAATAATAGAAACTGAATCTCAGGCCTGTATGCTTACTGCTCAAGGGTTCTGTAGCTGAATTACATCCCCAGCCTGTCTGTCTGTCTGTCTGTCTTCTTTCTCTTTCCCTCTTTCTCTTCAGTACCAGGGCTCCATCCAATCCAGGATTATTGGAATGCACCACCATGTTTTACTCACAGAAATATTCTTTTTTTTTAAAGGAAAAAAGACAGTGGTACAAAATTTCAAAATAAGATTGTAAGAGAGTAACAATGGTAAGTAGATTGTGTATTGCTATCTCCAGGCTCGTATTACAAGATACAGGCATGAAAACTTGATCAACCGTTATAGGCACAAATCTCTCTTTTCAGTGAACTAATAGCAATTAGTAGTGTAACTATTTTAACTATTTTGTGTGTGTGTACATATATATTTTTTCCTTTTCCCTGCCTTCTTTTTTCTCTTCCCCCGTCCCAGTTTCTCTTTACTTTTCAGCAGTTGCAGTAATATTCTTGAGGTCAAGTTTTCCTTCCATTTTCCCTAAACCCCCCGTGAAGTTTAATTAATCCTCTGCTGGGCTTTCGTAAATTAAGAGCAGGGGGCTTCATTCCTGGACCTGAGTAGTAGGAACTCTATTTCCTTTCCCAAAGATAAAAGGGTAGCAGGCATCTGTCACCTCACCAGTACTTAAGAGCTGTTAGAGCCCCTCAGAAACCTGGGCGAGGCAGGGAGTGTGCGTCTGAAGCTGTGGCTTAGTATACTGGTCTTCTGAAGAGGGCCCTTGAGTAAAAACACAAAAGCAGACAGATGCTATCCCTGAGGTGGCAGATACCTTCCCTGACACAATTTAGGATGATCAGCCTGGGTTACCTTGGCCTGAGGGGTTTCCTGGGCCCTTTCACTGAAAAAAAAAATTATCAAATTCCTGCCAAACTCCAAGAATTGGTCATCCAACAGTACCTATAAATATGACAGCATCTTGTGAGGACCCTGAGATTCACCTGGGGACATTTGACAGCCCAGGGAGAGGTGCCGACATTACGGAAGCCAGGGGCTCAGGGTCCAATACAAACTGTAGGGAGTTAGTTTTGAGGATGCCTGAGGTTTATGATTCCATAAGCTCTACCCTTCAGAAACAAACTGTATCTACATTAGAATGCAGAAGAGCAACAGGAAATGGGTCCGAATAAGCAGGGCACTAAATAAGTGAACGAATAAATGGAAGTGTCCAAATCCAACAACACCTCATACAGACCTCCCAGAAAACAGCACATGTGATTTTCCAAAGTCATCTCCTACCTACCACACCTGTCCTGCCCTGCCCTGCAAAGCACCTAGCTAGATCCTGTCCTGAGTGCATCAGTCTGTGTCACAGGTCTCTGGCTGAGATGCCTCCTCTTCCTTCATGTGCCTGGGAAGCCCCGACTCCTCACCTCTCCTTTCCTAGCCTTCCACAGGCAGCACGAGGAATGCCTCCCCCACCACCTTTACAGGCACCCCCACACCCCTACTGAATCACAGTGTCAGGCTTGGATGTAGGTTAGCCTTTCCCGTTTACCAATTAGCTCCCCAAGGAAAGAAATTCTTAGTATACGGCAGAACTCCAGGTGCAGTGCATATACTGGAGGCTTAATTGGTGTTGGTTAAAAGAATCAATCTGTTTTCGTATATATATATATATATATATATATATATATATATATACACATATGTTGGGACTTTTCTATTCTGGGCATTAGAGTATTGACTACAACTCTCAGTTGTTTATACTCTGTGCGTATTTACTTGTTAAAATAATTGAATGATTTATTTAACTTGAGACTGTAAAAAGACACAAAGAAAAGGATTCATTAGAAAATACTACCACTGAGAATAACTAAAATTTATAAATAAAGCTAAAGAATTCACTAGAGATATTATTGAGAATAACAAAATCTATGACTCGAGATGAACTATGTTATGTTTCACCAACAACTAAATGAAGCATACATAAATATAGACTGATACTAGAGTGTGTTCAGATATTAATATTTGTTTGTTTCTCACTCTGGATGACAGAAAAATCTTTAAATGAATATGGGTGCATTAGATAAAATTAAATTAAGTTAGACATTGTTAAGAAAACAGACTAGCAAACAAAAAACCATGCCACATCTCAAAGATTCAACACAATCAAGTTTTTTGGTTTTTTTTTTTTTCGTACCAGAGATTAAACTCACAACTTCGTGCTTGCCAGGCAGGCACTCATACCCCTGGGCTAAATCCCCTGCACAAGGCTTAATTTTCATGCTTGCACACATCTCGCTGCAGCATCTGGACCACTTTATAAATCAAGAGTACCGAGGTGGGAAAAGAGCACTGGGTGATTACAATCACAGGAGCCAATTCACGGCCTTTCTCCCCTTTTCGGGAGCCCTGCCTGTGCCCCCAACCCACCTGGTATGAAGAGGGGACGCCCCCTCTGATTAGGAGAGAGTCACAGTTCTTCAGGGAGAGAGTCTGAGGTGGAGCGGGGCTCACAGCTGTCCAGGGGGAAGCACTTTAAGGCCCTCATCAGGGTAAGGGAAAGGAAGAAACCAGGGACCAGCCAGGGAGAGGCCTCCTCAGGAGTCCCAGTGGCTCTGGCTCTCTGCGGAATGTTCTAAAGACAAGGTGACTTCTGAGCTGCTCTGGGCTGGCCAGGTACTAGCTGTCTTGAGAATGTGGCCAGGGAAGTTCCAGGGAAGACTGATACTTGAGGGCTGTACCGGCACCGGGGGAATGGGTCTTGCTCCCATTCCCACTGGGGGATCTGGGGTCTCATCACAGTGCCTCACAGTGAGCTCACAGTGCCTTCCGAGCAGGTATCTCTGCTCAGATCACATTTCAATGTGGCCATGTTTGAATGATCCTTCATCATTTTGGCTTGACATTGGTTCCCGAGCTGTAGCTATGAGTTACTCCAGTTGTCTCTGCTAGCAGTTCCACCAAGCTTGGCCTCAAAGTTCATTCTTCATCTAAGTTCTCTATCTGTCCCACTAACTGCTATACAGATTCACGTACTGCTAAAGTTCAGAATGACATTCTGAAAAATTCTTACTGCCCACTTACCCAAAAGATGATCGCTCATCTTCATCTGCACTGGGTGTTTCCAAGCTCACTATGAAACAAATATTTGTCTCTCTTTGAGCTACCTCTGGCTGTAGTGGGTCAGTACTCTTCAAAGGCACAGTGCGTTTTTCAAAAAGAACTGCCTAATCGACATTATGGAACAGCTATCTTCCCCACAGTAGAAACCATACCTGATTTTTCTGTTTGACCATTTCATGCCGACAATACACTGGTCACACTGTAAACAGTGGAGCTCTGTGGAGGGTCACCTGTACACATCAGCATTCATTTATTGGGCTTCCAGTAGAAAAGGATGCTAACCTGTGTCCTCATTTTCAATTGTTACAGTCAGCTGAGCCCATTAGAAATATTATAGGCAGTCAGACAGGGCTAGGCCCTCCAAGAAGCTGGCACAGAGGACCAGATGTCTGATGACCTTGGAGGAGACACCTCTTGTTTCGGGCCAGATTGCAAGACAAAGGATCAAACAAATACATCTACATCCTGGGGATTGATATTCTAATTAGTTCCCTCTCGCCCTGGAGGCGCTATCGCATCCCTCCAGGGTAAAGGTCACAACCCCAAGAATGCCCGCTTCCTACGTGACTTGCTTTCCCAATTGTCCCTAATGTAATCAATTTTACCTGATCTATTGATTTTATTGGTAACTATAGTTATGTCCCACCTCATGCCCATCTGCCTTGTAGTTCCCAGTCTTTCCCCACCTTGAACCCCATGGTTTAACTCTATGAAAGTCCCTAGAAAAGACAGAATCCTGGGCAACCCGCTCGGGACCCCTTCTGTTTCTCTTCAGACAGAAGCTTTCTTTCTCTCAATAAATATATTCTACTCTTCACCTGTGTTCCTAAAATTAATTCATTCTTCGATTTTAAAGAACACAAACTGGCGGACATAGTAGGTTGGGAGCTTCATTCGCCTATATCACAATGACATTACTAAGACCCCATTTTACTGCTTCTAACTACTTTTTGTGAAAACAGTACAAATGGCTAACCTTTATTGCAAAGCGTTTCGCTCAAGTTAATTTACTTTATATTCACAACTGTAAGGGTCCCTGGGCTCATATCCCAAGTTAGCAAGGCATATTTCTATGGAACCCTTTGCAAGCATTGCTTAATGTGCTGAAAGACCAAAAAGAAACAAAACACATCCAAAAATTCCCTTCACAAGCCAGAAAAAGGAATTAGGGAAGGAGATTCCCTTTTAAAAAAATTCAGTATTTTCGGTATGGGACAACTGATGACTAGATTTTGCAAATATGTATTACAGTCCCATGAAGTAATAAAATAGTAAACTTCATCTAGATTTGAAGGAGATACAGTAAGCACTGTTTGTGAGTGGGTGGGTCAATAAGAGGGGAACTATTTCCTAGGTATCCTAAGGCTATTTCTGATTTTCCCAGTATATCCTGAGAATGGACTAGAGAGAAGTTTGGAGGTGTGTTTCTTTGACAGAAATATCACCTGTCATGTTGGCTCCAGTGTGAGGATACAAATAGCTATAATGAGACCACTGACCAAGCCTGGCAAGCCTTGCCCAGTGAGGAAATACAGGGTCTGGAGATGATTTGGGCTTGACCGCTCAGCCTCTGAACCACATCTTCCACATGTTGGGAAAACGCCAGCTCCACTGCACTGTGGTCTTAGCAATTAGACCTTTGTTAATACCGCGAAGCAGATGGAACTAGGAATAGTCTAAGTGCTTACATTCTTTGAACACACGCATCCCCAGAGTGGGCGGCAGCTGCTGAGGCCCGGTTTGTTCATCTTGGGCCCAAATCTCATACTCTTGACCCCATGTATGGGGCCTAGACTCTGAGGCGAAAAGGTCACAAGGTTTGGTTCTAGGGAATCAAACTCCCATTATAGTAACTAGGCTTTCCCTCTGCCCTCTTTGTCTCCTTATTGTCACTGGCTCAGTATTTAAATAGGAACTTCTCTTCCCTATATTTGGAGCTTTGTTTCTCTCCAAGTAGAGATGTCCTTAGTTCATAATTCTCTTACACCCGTCCCGTACCCAAAGCTCTCTGTGTACCTGAGCCGGCCAGATGTCACAGAAAGATAGAATTTTAATTCAGGTCTAATCCTACTGCCTTCTCAGTGAAGAACCCACCTGTGGGTTCTCCCTCAACTTCCCCAGCCATGCACTGACCTGTCCAATGTCTGATTTCCATCGCAGAACTACTCTAGACATTTGGAAGTCTTTTCTTGTACTCAGTTTGGATACACTATCTTGCTGTGGTCTCAGCAAGTTTGACTAATGTTATATTCACTACACAAAATGCAATTTTACTTCTGGGCAGATAGGTTTCTGAGTGTACTGGTCAGAAGTAATCCAAACTCTCAATGACTCATTTGCTCATGTTTCTTCATGGAAAGAAGAGTAGAGGACTATGAAATTAATTCCTCTTCTCACTATAAGAGACTTAGGATCAATTTATCCTTTAGGAGTGAAGCCCAATGCTACCTTCTCTAGAGAAAAAGCCCTATATGTCTAAGAATTCTTGTCATATTAGGTAAATTGTTTTCTCAAAAAACATATGTTAAGAGTCTAATTCCATGAACATTAAAATGTTATCTTATTTGGAGATGGGGTCTTTTATTTTAATTTTATTTATTTATTTATTTACTTACTTACTTATTTAGTCTTTTTGAGACAAGATCTCATTGTGCAGTTCAGGCTGGTCTTGAACTCATTTCATAGCCAAGGCTGGTCTCAAACTTGCAACGTTCCTGCTGCCCCAGCCTCCCGAGTGCTGAGATTACAAGCATGCACCACCATGCCTAGCTTGGGGATGAAGTCTTTATTGAGTTAATCAAGCTGAACTAAAGTCTTTAGAGTGTATCATAACTAATATGAATGATTCCTTTAAAAAAAGGAGAAATGTAGAAATAGAGGCAGATGTACATAGCCAGAAGATGATGTGAAGAGATACAGGGAGAAGATGGCTACCCAAGAGCCAAGGAGAGAGACCCCTTCACTCATAGCCCTTAGAGGGAGCAGTCTTGGTGATGCCTCCAAAACTATAAGATGATACATTTGTTGTTTAAACCACTCAGACTGCAGTACTCTATTACAGTAGTTCTAGACACACTAATATAGGCATACTATGACAACTTATAGTTTTCTATATTTTTTTTGTTAAAAACTTTGAGCAGAAAAGTATAAAGAGGAAAATAAGCCAGAAAAAAATGGCTTATAGTTTCACTCCAAGAAAACTCTGTTTCTAGTATAAATATATACATAATATAATGTATATATATCCCTCAGTATAATTGTTAGTAACAGCAAAATGTGACCACACAAAGTCATGTAATATACAAATGAAAAAAGCAGTAGTTACTCTCATTAAATCATGATACTCATTTTAAAAATCCCATTTACCAAATACATAAAATTTTTTTCTTAAATTTGACTATTATATTACTCTCACTAAATCATGATACTCATTTTTAAAATCCCATTTACCAACTACATAAAATTTTTCCTTAAATTTGACTATTACATTATTCATTTTCCCTTGATATTAGTTAAACTACTTGGGATTTCTTGCATTTTTACAGATTTAAAAAATATGTAAAATTTTTTAAAAATAGTATTTAAAATGAGTAAATTTTAAATATTCTTTTCAGCCCTGCTGTTTTCTTTAAATAACATGTTGGAAATCCATGTGGACCAGTATGCTGACTCATTTCTTTGAGATAGCACAGTGGTATTCCAAAATGTGGGTGTACAAAGACTTTTGTAGCTGCATTTTACCCAAGAGCCTGAGTTTCCTACACAGCTCTGCAAGGGTGAATAAAGGATATATCAAAGCATGCTAGAAAACCCAGTCTTCATCTACAGCTCTATTGTTTTTCAGTGAAAGAAACACAGAATGGAAGCTTTTGTCTCAAGTGGCAGAAAAAGCCAAGAAAAGTGATTCCAGCTGTTAGAGACGTCAAACATTTCCATAATCATATGGTTGGGTTTTTTTTTTTTTTTGGTTATCAAAACAATGTAAATACATCAATGCTGAAGGGTAAAATTTTAATATTAAAAAAAAAAAGAATACAGACGCCCAGAGACCCCCAAGTAGGCAGCAGCTACCTGCATTCTGCCTTGCGAGCCAAAAGTGTGCAAGGTAATTTTTAGCACACAGGGAAGTTTTGGAACATCTCTGTGATCCAGGAAGGCCCTGCCCAGTGTCCCAAATCATTGGAGGATGCACTGCAGGTCCCTGAAGGCCTATCTGGGCCATGCCCAGCAACCTCCAGGCAGCCTGCAGCTGCCTGCATTCCACCTCACAGGCTGAAAGTGCATGAGGTAATTTCCAGCCCATATAGAAGTTTTGGTGCATTGCTTCAAGCCCAGAAATATAGGAAAATGACAAAACGAAAGAGCAAAATGCAATCTAAAACCTCCATCCCATCCCAGGCAAGCGTAGGAGACATGGACATAGAAAAAAATGTGAGCCATACATATGAAACTTCTGAAATGATAGCAACTGAAGTAAAGGAACAACTCTATGAAGCTATAAAAGAGCTCAGATCAGAAATAATCTCCCAGGTAAAAGAAGAAATGATAAATGTAATGAAAGAAATGCTGAACACATCTTAAGAAGACATAGTTAAAAATTAGAGAAACATTGCAAAAAGACGGAAACCTTGAATGAACAATATAAGAAACAATAACAATGCATGAAACAGATTCAAAGAGATATACAGGAAATCAAAAATCCCATCGAAAGTTGGCAAAACTGCCTCAATGAAAGTGAAGATAGACTTTCAGACCTCGAAGAAAAGATTGCAGCTAGTGAGCTGTAAAGGAAAGATCTTTTAAAAATAATAAAGAATCAGGAAATAACAATTCAACAGCTGCAAGATGATGCAAAGAAAAACATAAGATTGATAGGTTTAAATGAAAAAGAAGGTAACAACACAAATGATATCAAGAGGCTATTTATAGAAGAAATAGCTGAAAATTTCCCAAACATGAGAATGGAAACTGGAATACAGATAAGTGAAGCATATAGAACTCCAAATAGCCATAACCAAAATAAAACTACACCCAGACACATAATAATCAACATCCCAGAAATCCAACATAAAAACAGACTATTAAAAGCTGTGAGAGAGAAGAGACAGATCACCTATAAAGGAAAGCCTATCAGAATTACAGCAGACTTCTCAACACAAACAATGAAGTCAAGAAGAGCATGGAGCAACGTATTTCAGATCCTAAAGGAAAATGACTTCCAACCCAGATTAATGTACCTTGCAAAACTGTCCTTCAAAATGGATGGAGAAATAAGAGACTTCCATGACAAAGAACAGCTGAAGAACTTCATGACCACCAAATCAACCCTGCAAAGAATACTGAAAGACATTCTAGATGGACATAGGAAAAAACTGCTAAGCAAGGTAAACAATTAAACAGAGTGGAAAGGTAAAGAATCAATAGCAAAAAGGTAACATGTCAAAAATAAAGCAATACATATCAGTTATAATGTAAATGGTCTCAATTCACCAATTAAAAGAAACAGACTGGCAGAATGGATCAAGGAACAACATCTAACAACAATATGCTGTATACAAGAAACCCATCTGACCCAAAAGGAAACTCATAGACTAAAAGTCAAAGGATGGAAAATAATACTTCATATAACAGGAACTCCCCCAAAAAAGCAGGGGTAGCTATTCTGTTTGCAGACAATGTGAACTTCAAACCAAGAATGATCAAAAGAGGTAGGAAGGTCACTATACTAGTTAGGGGAAAACTTCAAGAGGAAGAGATAACAATCTTAAATATCTATACATCAAATTTGGATGCATCCAGCTACATAAAACAATTATTAATGGAAATGAAAAATCAAATAAGCAAGAACACAATTATAATGGAGAGCATAAAGTACTATTGACACAAAGGGACAGATCAACTAGACAGAAAATCAGCAAAGAAATAATAGAACTGAATCACATCTGTGAACAAATGGACTTGGTGAACATATACAGAGTGTTCCACCCAACAACATCAGAATATACATTCTTCTCAGCAGCACATGAGACATTCTCTAAAATAGACCATATACTAGCCCACAGAACATGCTTAAATAAATGCAAAAGAATTCAAATTATCCCATGCATGTTACCAGATCATAGCGCCATGAAACTAGAAATTAATGATAAAAGAAACTGCAAAAACCCCACAAACACATGGAAATTGAATAATACATGCCTGAGCAATCAGTAGGTCACAGAGTAAATTAAGGAAGAAATTAAATAATAGCTACAAGCAAATGAAAATACAAATACAACTACCGGAATCTGTGGGATGCAATGAAAGCTACCCTCAGAGGAAAATTTATTGTGGTGAACTCCCACATTGGGAAAACAGAATGAACACAAACAGAAAAAGAACACATCTAGAAAAAGAAGTAGAAGTCAAGCCCAAAGCCAAAAGAAGGGAGGAAATTATAAAGATTAAAGCAGAGATCAATGCAATAGAAACTAAGAAAATAATACAAAGAATCAATGAATCAAAGAGTTGGTTCTTTGAAAGAATAAATAAAATTGATAAGCCCCTAGCCAACTTTATTTTTAAAAGCAAAGAAAAAACTCAAATTCATGCAATAAGGAATGCAAAAGGTGAAATCACTATAGACCCTGTGGAAATACAGAAGATCATCAATACCTATTTTGAAAACTTCTACTGTCATAGGTTTGATAACACAGAAAAAATAGACAGGTTCCTAGAAACATATGAACTACCAAAGCTGGGTCAAGAAGATATAAAGCACACACACACAAAAAAAAGAACTAAAAAGGGCTGGGGATTTATCTCAGTGGCTTAAGTGCCTGCCTGGCAAGTGTGAGGTCATGAGTTCAATCCCCTGTACCAAAGAAGAAAATATAAAACTGCTGAATAACACAATTTCAATTAATGAAATTGAAAATATAATTAAATCCTTACCAATAAAGAAAAGCCCAGGTCCAGACAGATTCACTGCAGAATTCTGTAAGAAATTTGAAGAAAAATTAATGCTGATAGTCCTCAAACTCTTCAATGAAATTGAAAGGGAAGCAATTCTCTAACTCATTCCTGGAAGCAAGTATTACTCTAATACCAAAACCTGAGAAAGACCCAACCAAAAAAGAGAACTATAGGCCAATCTCTCTAATGAACATATATGAAAAAATTCTCAATAACATATTGGCAAACAGAATGTAGCAAATCATCAAGAAGATTATATACCATGACCAAGTGGGATTCATCCCAGGAATGCAGGGATGGTTCAACATATGCAAATCAATAAATGTAATCCACCATATCAATAGAGACAAAAATAAGAATCACAGGATCGTTTCTATAGATGCAGAAAAAGCTTTTGATAAGGTCCAACACTTATTCATGATAAGAACCTTACAGAAAATTGGATTAGATGGTCTATACCTCAATATGATAAAAGCCATCTATGACCAACCAACAGCCAGCATCATATTAAACAGCCAAAAACTGAAAGCCTTTACCCTAAAATCAGGAACAAGACAAGGATGTCCAATATAGTGCTTGAAGTACTAGCCAGAGCAATTAGACAAGAGAGAGAAATAAAGGAGTAAGGATAGGAAAAGAAGTGAAATTATCACTATTTGCAGATGACATGATACTCTACATAGAAGACTCCCAAAACTCCATTGAAAGACTCGTAGGTATAATAAATAAATTCAGTAATGTAGCTGAATACAAAGCCAACACTCAAAAATCAATAGTATTCCTTTACACAAAACAACAAAATCACTGAGAAATAAGAGAAGCCACACCCTTTACAATAGCATCCAAAAAAAAAAAAAACTTAGGAATCAATCTAACAAAGGAAGTCAAAGGTCTATTCAGGGAAAATTATAATACCCTAAATTAGAAATTAAAGAGGACCTCAGAAAATGGAAAGACATCCTTTGTTCATGGATAGGAAGAACAAACATTGTGAAAATGTCCATTCTCCCAAAATTGTTGTACAGATTTAATGCACTCCCAACCAAAATAACACTAGCATACCTCACAGATCTAGAGAAATCATTCCTAAAATTCATCCGGAACCGGAACCTTAAGCTTCATTAAGTCAAAATTCCAATGTGAAGATGGCAGGGAAGATCTGTGTCACTTGGAAAGCAACCAAAAGCAAGGAAAAAAATGAAAAATGGAACTTATTCTCCAATTTTGGCAAGGCTAGAAGATAGTTAAAAGTGTGAATCAGAAAATAAGTGGAACTGATTTTTTTTTTTTGGATGCTATTGTGAAGGGTGTGGCTTCTCTTATTTCTCAGTGATTTTGTTGTGAATCAGAAAATAAGTGGAACTGGACACCAAAGAAAGAGAAGCATCAAGAGCATTTGTGGCAAAGTTAGCAAAGTCTGATTCTCAAGGGTGGGCTGTGAAAACTCAGTGTAGTGCAGTCCCATGGGGGATGCTAAACGGCATTAGGTCCTGGACCTCATTTAGTTCCAAGAGTAAAAAGAATAAGCCAGGACATGTCCCTTGAGAGGACAAAAAATTCTGAGAATTCCAAGTGTGGACTTCTAATTTAGTCTCAAAATATATAAACCACAAGTAACCAGAATAAAAAAATGTAAAGAAATTCACAATAACAGTGTGATATTCTAACACAATGTTCCATATTAAATAGCAAAAGCAAGCAAGAGTAGTAAACACATAATAGATTTTAATGACACATTTAATAACTTGAACATTTCCTGTATCTTATAATTTGAGAATATGTACTGAACAATTTAGTTTTGAATGAACATACAGTTGGCCATTAAACAAGTATTTAAAGAACAAATGAATCAATCATACATACCACATTCCATTTCAAAATGCTACCAAATTGAAAATGCCTTACAAAATGTAGCTAAAGAAAATAAAAGAAACCACATGTTTAGAAATCTTGAAACACTTCTAAATAGTTGATGGCTTAAAGCAGAGATCACAATGGAAATTTAAAAATATCTTAATGAGGCGAAAATGGCAGACCAAGATTGTGAGATGTAGCCAGGCATGGTGGTACATGCCTGTAATCCCAGACAGGAGGATCCTTGCCAGTTTAAGGCCATCCTGGGCTACAGAGTGAGGTCAAGGCCAGCCTGAACTACATAGCCAGACCCTGTCCCTCCCAAAATTGTGAAATGTAGTTAAAGACTTCAGAGAAAAAATTATAGATATACATACTCATATACACATACCTGAGGGTAGTCCCCACGCCATCAGCTTATACTAGCTGATCCTACAGATAAATCACTTTACCAATTATTAATATATGCTGTAGTTATACTAATGATAAAATTCTGGTACAGTGTAGAGAGGGACATATAAATCCACAGAATGATATAGAACTGACCCACTTAGGTGTAGGAATTTATGTAACAGAAACATCATTTCAAAAACTGGAGAACTTTGGACTATCCTTAATAATTAACTGTCTGTTTAAACAACGATAAAATTAAGTACTTATTTCACCATATAAGCAAACATAATTACCAGATATGGAAAGATTAAGTATGAGGAGCAAAAATTTAGAATTTTGGGAAAACAGTATACGAGATATCATACTTACAGATTTAGGAATGAATTCATTAAATAAAAGAAAAACAAGTCTTGAATAGATGTATGAATTTGACTATATTAAAATTTATTTATAATAGAAAATAACATAAAATGAAAAGGCAAGAGAAGATATTTGCAACTCAGTAATTTTATAAAAAATTTACAGAAAGAGCAAAAGATTAGTTCTTTCTCTCATGTACAATTCCACACAAATTAGCTAGCAAGCATGTAGAAATGCTTATACTTGAACTTAAGAAAATGTAAATTAAAATGATTAAATGCTGTTTGCACCTATCTGATCAGAATAAGTAAAAAGCCTCACAAGAGGTAAGAAAGATGCAAGGAAGTAGGAATTTCTAATTTTGTAGAAGTTCAAATAGGGACCATTACTTGCAGTGGCAATTTGTCAATGCTGAGGAAGGTAAAAAAGGTATATTCCAGCTGTCAGAGATTTTCTTATGATAGCCCACCCTGCTCTCTCCAGGGTGTTCTTTTGTCTTTTTTTCCCCTTTTACTTAGCTTAAGCTCACTCTACAGAGCCAGTTTCTCCCTCACTCTTCACTTTTACTTTTTCAGGTGAACTTTGCCACTGCTATTCTCTCATTTTGTTCAAAACTTTGAGATGAGAAGAGAAAAAATGTATCTATCTTAATTAGCAATTCCAAGCGTTTACCTAAGGCATTACATACGGGTGCATAAAGACGCGTGCCTAAGCATGTTCACTGCCACAAAACTAATAAATAATCTTTCTGCAGAAGGTAGATAGAGAAACAAACTATGCTATGCCAAGTTACAATTAAACTAGCTCTGCACGCACCTACGCAACACGAGTAAGTCTCTAAGGAGATACACTGTGGAGTAAGAAGAGTAAGTTGCAAGGGAATCCATACTAAAATGATGTCATTTATGTAAATCCTGAATCTATATAAAACAATAGTAATGTTTTAAGAGATATATAAGTATTTAGTGAAAGTATAGAGTTACATGGAAATAACATTAATTTCTGACAGAGGTTCTTCCATGAAGGGAAAAAGGAGCGATGCAGATGAAGGTAACAGTGGATTGAGCTGTATCTTTTTGCTTTATTTTTATTAGTGATTTGAAGTAAATATGGAAAAATATAAGTAGTCAATAAATCTGGATAAATATATGGTTGTGGGTTGTATTTGCTCTGCCTTTCTATGTTTGAAATCTCTCTTTCTCTCTGTTTTTGTTTTTTTTTTTTTTTTTTTTTTCTGGTACTGGGGATCGAATTCATGATCTTGTGCTTGCCAAGCAGGCACTTATACTGCTGAGCTAAACACCTGGCTGAAATATCTCTTAATTTAAATATTTAAATGTAGACATTTTTTAAAAGTTTGAAATCAGAATTCAAGTTGAAAAACATCTCTCTCTGGATGTTTTTCAAAATAATAAACATTTGTGACTATTCTACAAGCCAGGCTTAGAAGAGCTAGTGAGAGAGAAATCATCCCAAATTTGAGGATATGCCCTACTAGGGAGAAAAATAACAATTGCTTCCTATTCTTTTTGGTTACTATTCAGTGCCTGCCACTGAGAAAAACAACTGCAGATTTAATTTGTCCTAAATATGATATAGGACCCATATGTTACAGGTTTACTCTCAGCTCTGTACTATTGGGAGATGGCGGAAACTTTAGGAGGTGGGAACTAGTGGACATCTTTCTACCTTTTACAGAAATGTGGGATGCTAGCCTCTTCTCTAACTTCCCTGGCAGGTGGTGAACAGCTGTGTCACAAACCTTCACCATGATGTGCTTCCTCATCACAGGCCCGAAGCAATTGAGCCTGTCCATCTCTGATTGTGGCCTCCAAAACTGTGAGCTAAAATAAAACTTTATTAAATTGATTTGTTTAAGGTGTAGTAACAGGAAGTTAGTCAATATAAGTACATCAAAGTGGCAAAACAATGTACTAAAAGAATTAGGACTTAAAATAAAAGAGGGACTGAGTAGAGAAGAGAAAGGGAACAGAGTGGAAATGCCAGTAACCAGGGAAATACGATTAAAGCACAGCTGATTTCTTGAGATCAACAGAATTTGAGATGAGTTTTATTTCTGCTCTTGAGTATATGAAAATTGACCATTCAGATCCCTAGCTGAAAGGTCACATGGCATCAACACAAGGTGCTGATATGGAAGTGACATAGGAATCTGCCTATTGGGCTGAAACCACTGCTGCATTCTTCTCTATTTTCCTTCATGCTCTGTGCCATATTGGGGTCAGAACTCTTTTCCAGCCTTCTTGATAATAGGTAGCATTTAGAGGATGGGGGTGGGATTGAACGTAATAATTACTGGTGCTTTTTATAAAGGCCTGAATTAAGAAATACACATCTCAGCTGAGACCAGGCTGGTTGGGCAACAGCAATCCGATAGCATAAAGAAGGTGTGGCAGCTGCTTCATTTTGGGTCAAGATAACCACATCTCCACTGAAATCAGGATGTTTGCCACAGGACTCAGGGACAGGCTAAATAATGTTCTAAAGGGGGATCTAGGTGCTAACTCCCAGAATCAATATGTATAACCTTATATGGCAAAAACAAACAAACAATCACAGGTGTCATTAAATTAAGGGTCTTAGAAAGAAGAGATCACTTAGGAGTATCTGGATGGGCCATCAGTGCAACCACAAACACCCTTCTAGAAGGAAGGCAAAGAGAGACTGGACAGAGCAGGATAAAACTCCGTGACCACTGCAGGAAAACGTCAGGCTGCTAGCACTGAAAACGGAGGAAAGGGCCAGGAGCCAAAGAATGCAAGAAGTTCAGCTCTAGAAGCTTAGGAAGGTAAGGAAGAGGTTCCTCCCCAGAGCTTCCAGACATGGCCCATCCCTGTAGATACTGTGATACTGGTCCAGGGAAACCGATTTCAGACTCCTGACAACCAGACTTGTGAGGTAGCACGCATGTGTTAGTCTAAGCCACCAAGTTTCTTGTAATTTGTTACCATAGCCACGAGAAAAAACACATTTCTTTGGCTGTTGTGATTAAAGATGCCTTTCAGGCATTTGACATGGACTTGTTGATGGAAGTGTCTCCATTAGATAACAAGAATCAGGATTCTGGTCCCAAAGAAGACAACAAAAAGGAAAGTGTGGGTGGTGAGTCAAGTTTACCTGGGGAAAATATTCCAGAGCAAAGATTTTCAGGCAGGTAGTTCCGGACAGTACTTTGGGGAATGATACCTGTAAAAGAGATGAGAAAGCGGGGCTTGGCAGAGGACAGAGGTGCACGGTAGTGCGGTAGCACAGAGGACTCAGCCAACCCCCCAGGGAGCTGAGTGTGCAATGGCTCTTCAGTGATATCCAGATTGAGGAAAAGGGTCAATGCTTTGCATCCTGTATTGACAAGTTACCAGATGCAGGCTGTTCCCAGGAAAGGGACTGTGAACTTGAGTGAGTCAGGAACCTCTGACCAAGGGCAACCCCTGGGGAGGGACTCAGCATGGTCCACCACCAGCTACATTCCTGGGCCTCAGTCCTGAGGGTGTCAGAGTGGCACACAACAGCATTTACTAAACCATGAGAGCACCCCTTTATGTGGTTTTGTCTGGTTAAGTTATTGGAGCAGAGATACAAGGAAGAGTTCCTTACTGACCCTGTTTTTGAACATTCCCGAGCCTGCATGTCCCTTTTAGAAGCCTGCTGACAACAGCTCAGGGACCTTTTGGGCAAAGCTGCTGACATTACTGTAAGTGGTTTGGTTTTGGATTGCAGTTTGAAAACAAACCCCCCGATGAACTATTTGGAAAGCCATCTGAGAACGCCACTGAATAATTCTGTGGCCCTTGTTACATGGGTTGAGATTGTTTTGGCCTGATTTTCTGGGACTCACACGGTGCCCTGGCTGATAAATTAAGCCATGTGGAAAGCCCAGGGAGCCCTAAGCCAAACCCTGTCTCCATCCATCACACCACACCAAGCGCCAGCCAACACTCCAATGCTCTAGGCCCGAAGGCAAAGCAGGGTAGAGGTTGATCTGCAGTGAACTACACTTGGGAAAGACCCATTGTCAGAAAAACAATCTTAAGCAAACCAGAGGCCTTTGATTTTAACCTGTGTTCTCTAAAATTCTGCTAAAAGGCCTTATTACATGATCCGGCCCGCGGATCAGTCCGTGGGTCTCACCTGGAGGGGGAACAGGATGGTGGGCAGGGCAAGAGGAAAGAGAGATGGAGACAAGTTGAGCAGTTCCAATCAAGTCTCGTTTATTGAGGAAGTGAACATGGTTTATATAGGGTGAGGGCAGGAAGTTGTCATCAGGCAGAGATGTTGTGGAGAGACCGGATAGGTCGCAGTCATGTCCGGCCAGGCAGAGAAGATCATGGGTAATGTAGGCAGACACACC
>PVJX010031167.1:0-21407 GCA_004027295.1 Dolichotis patagonum
TTTATGTGACTTTTCTGCCTCATGCTGTTCTAGAAATTGTTTTATCTTGCTTTGTTTTGATTTTCCTGCTAATACAGAAATGATAGATATACATGTAGAGACTCACGCACATGTAGAGCTTATAAACAGTTTACACGAACCAACTATATAACACATGTTGAAATAAACTACTTTGAAAAAAAAAAAGAGACACTACAATACCCAGTGCTGATTCCATAATGTCATGATGTGAAGTCCAGCAGAACTATCACTTTTTGTTCAAAGTGATCTTAGCTTGCTTTGCCCTGTCTAAGTTCAACACACATGAAGGTATGGACAGCTGTTTTGAGGAGAATGCGAGACATTATGACAGCCATTCACGGCTTCCCTAATGTCTGGTCTTGAAGACCTGTAATGCCCTCCTCATCTTGCTCAGATCAATTCCATACTAGTTTGTTTCATGTGAATTCCCTATATGTGACAATATGGACAACTATTTGGAAGAAAACAAAAGTCAGTATGATAGAGAGTGAATATCTCCAATTGTCTAGCTTTGAAATTTATGTCTTACATTGCTTTCTTGTGATCCACTTTGCTCTGTTTTTTTGTATTTAATTTTACCCTATTGATATAATTGCATGTATATTTGAGTGGGTAAGATGGATGACCATATTGTTGCTTTTGTCAGATCGTGGAGCAGAACTGTTAACAGTCGCACTGTTTGAATATCTACTTTACATGCTTTAACTTTGTAATTTAAACAACTATTTCCAAGAAGTCAGTATGTAATTAGTCAAGTAATAATTTCTTAGGTTTTATTGTTGTACTTTTCCTTTTTTCCTTGGAATACTGTATGGTTGCTAGCCTTTATTCTGTTTTATTTTGTTTTGTTTTTTCCTCTTTAAATAAAATTATAAAAAAAATAAAGTTGCCATTTGTATTTATACACAAGTGTCTCTGTAGATTTTTAATCGCGTTTATCTAATGATTATATTGAGCTCCATTTCATATGTTGATTGGTTATTTGTATTTTGGAAAATATCTATCTGTGGTTCACGTTTATAAAATTGGCTTTGTTTTCTAATTAGAGTGCTGTGAGAATTCTTTATATAATTTGGTACAAACCTTTTAATAAATATGTGCTATAAATATTTTTTCCTGGTCTGTGTCTTGCCTCTTCATTTTTTAATGATGTCTTTCAAAAAGCAGAACTTTTAAATTTTTATTGAGGCCCACTTTATCATTTTTCCTGTTTGTGTCCCATCTAAGCATCTTTGATATATCAAGATTGCCCAGAAATTTTATCCTGTGATTGCCTTTTGAAGACTTAAAGTTTTGATTTACATGCTTGGACTATGTGAATTTCAAGTGAATATGTGTGAGAAAAGGGTTGAGGTTCACAATGGTTCCACTTGGATATCTGTTGTTTTTATACTATGTTGAAAATCCCTTCTATTTTAGCAATTAATTTGGTGTCTTTGTAGAAATTAATTGACTATATCAATGCAGTCAATTTCTTGATTCTGTATTTAGTCTCAGTAATCTGTATAATCTATTCTTGCAGTAACACCATAACGTCTCAACTACTATTACAGAATCCCTTGGAATGGAATATGTTAATTCTCCAAATTAATTCATTTGCAAAAATATATTGGCTATTCCAGGTTATCACATTTACTCAAAATTTCATAAATAATGCTGTGGGGATTCTAACTGGGATTGCATTGACTCTGTAGATTAAATTGGAAGAATTGATATTTTAAGAAAGTTAAGTGCTAGAATTCATGGCTATGATTTCTCTCTCCAGTTAATTAGGTCTTTTTGAGCTCTCTCAGTGATGTGTTATATTTTGGCATATAAATCTTACATACATTTTGTTAAATTTATGGGTTCTTTGATGTTACTTTCAATGGTACTTAAACTTTTTTTCCAAATTGTTTATTACTAATTTATAGAAATAAAGCTCCTTTTTACAAATTTACCTCATGTTCTCTTTCCCTGTTAATTTTACTCTGTTAATTTTATTTATTTTCATTAGTATTTTTGTGTGGCATTTTAAGATTTTTCTGTTCTGTGTTCATAACCATGTATTCTAAGAATATAGAAAGCTTTCTTTCGTTCTCTTTCCTTCAGTACAATGTTAAAGGGAATTGACAATAGTAAACTTCCTTTCCTTGTTCTTAGCATTACACATACAAGTGTTTAGCCTTTCACAATTATGTTTGTGGTCAGCTGTAATTTTTTTTCTTTCATGGAGCCTTTTGACCATGTTGAGGAAATTATTTTATTAAGAGTTTCCTTGTGAGTGGGATTTCAATTTTATTGCATGCTTTCATCTGCACTGTAGGTTTTCTCTTTTAGTCACAGATATAGTTTTGGTGTATTTTGTCCCCCAAAGGTTTGTGTGCCAGAGTCTCTGTCATTGGTGTCAGTTTAAAAAAGAGATGAAACCTCTAAGAGGGGGGAGGTGTAGAACTCAGTGATTAGGTCAAGAGCTAATGCTCTTCCAGAGAGTGCATTGTTATACCTAGAGCAAGATAGCCCCCCTGTACTCTCCGGCTCCTGTCTCCCCATGTGAGTGCTCCCTTTACTCTGCTTCCACCATGATAATGCTGCCGTGTAGGACAGACTCTCACTACAGAGCCTGGACAGAAGAGACCACCCATCCTGGATGTCCAGCCTCCAGCGTTAGCAGCTGAATAAATCTCCTTTATATACAAGTTACTCAGTCTGGGGTACGTTATTACAGCAGTGAAAACCAATTAATGCATTCACTATGTTGAAAAAAGACCTCTTTAACAAATAGTACTGGAAAAGCTGAAAATCGACTTGTAGAATGCTGAGACTGTATCTTTGTCTCTCATTCTGTAAAAAATCAATTCAAAGTGGATCAAAGATCCTGGTATGAGACCTGGAACTCTGAAACTGCTGAAAGAAAACAGAAGGACAGCACTGGAACATATAGATACAGGCAAAGTCTTCCTGAATAAAACTCCGATAGCTACAAGAAATAGTACTAGGAATCAACAAATGACATTATACAACATTTAAGTATTTGCACAGTAAGGGAAGCAAAGTGAAAAGACGACCTATAGAAAGTAAGAAAATCTTTGCCTTTTATTCTTCCAATGGAAGATTAATCCCTAGAACATACAAAAACTAAAAAATCTTAATACCAAAAAATAAAATAGTGAATGAACAAATGGGCAAATGAGTCGACAAACTCTTCTCAAAAAGAAAACTTAAGTGATCAGTAAGTATATGAAAAATGTTCAACATCATTAGCCATTAGTAATATGCAAATCTGAATGACACTGACGTTACGCCTCCTGCCATTCTGAATAGATATCATGGGAATACAAAAATTGCTAAATATTGGCAAGCTTCAGATTAAGTTGATAGGAAATTAAGGATGATTACCATAATATGTCCTCTTATTTTTGGGATAGCTGACCATGGCCTCAGCTCTAGTGTAAGTAGACAAACTGGAACAGCATGTCGTTCATCCAAGCAGAGTGATGAGAATTTAGATTTTAAATCTTGTTACCCCATTATCAATATTCTCTGCCTCCCTTTTTTAGACAATTCCTCCCCTTTCACTCCCATGGGGTGCACTGTTTATTTTGGGTCCCACTGCCTCCCTATATAGAGCATCTCAATGGACCCTATCTCCTGATATACTCTGCCTGTGTTTCTCTCTGTTAGTATTTTGAGGCCCTCTATACTACAGATTATAGCCAATCTTCTCTGCCTCATTTCTGTTATTCTATTTTTCTGCCATTGATTGTCTATTTTTCTCTTCCACTTCACTGTCTGCCCATTCATTGAGGCCTCTCTGCCACTGTTCCTGAAATGCTCATATTCTTTTTCTCTCTCTATAAAATGTCCTTTAGGGTTGGATTGCTGGTCTCAAATTCTCCAAGTTCCTCTTTGTCATGGAAGCATCTTGCTTTCTAGAGAGAGTTTTGCAGGATCCATCAATCTGGGTTGGAGGCTGTTCTCTTCAGGGCTTGAATTACTTCACTCCAAGTTCTTCTTGACTTGATGGCCTGTGTCGAGAAATCTGCCATGATTTTGATGAGTTTTCCTTTATAGGTGATCTGTTTCTTTTCTCTGATGGCTTTTAATATTCTGTTCTTATATTGAATTTCTAGGATCTTGATTATTATGTGTCTGGGTTTAGCTCTGTTTTGGTTGTAGGTGGCTGGAGTTCTGTATGCTTCATACATCTGCATATCATTTTCTTTTTCTATGTTTGGGAAGTTTTCCTTAATAATTTCTGTGAATAGCCTTTGCGGTTCTTCTGTTTTGACTCCTGCTTCTTCATTCACATGCTTTATTCTTAAGTTATAGATCCTCTTGTCATCTTCTAGCTTTTGTATTGTTACTGCCTGCTCCCTTGTTATTTTTAAGAGTTATTCCCTTTCACGACCACACATTGCAAGCCTATGTTCAATTTTTGATAGTCTATCTTTGGTTTCTTTCAAGCAGTTTTGCCAACTTTCTATGGCGTTTTTAGTTTCCTGGTAATCTCTTTGAATCTGCTTCATGAATTCTACATTTGCTTTATATTCTTCCTTGAATGTTTCTCTCCTTTTGTGTTCCTCCATTCTTCTGTCTGTGTCTTCTTGAGAGGTTCCCAGCCTTTCTTTTATTAATCTACTTATCTCTTGTTTAACTTGAATTAATATTTCAGTTTTGATCTCGTTTGCAAGGTCCTGAAGATATTTCTTTATGTCTGCTGATGCTGTCTTTGATGTTGCATGTTTTCTGCCCTCAATCTCTTTTATATTTACCTCTCCTGGATCAATATTCTCAGGGTTGATGGCTGGGGGCTTTTTCTTATTTCTCCCTCTCATCATGTTTTTGGTTCCTTCCATACAAGTGTATAGTGTAATTCCCAGATGCTTTTCTTGTTGGTTAGGGTTCTTCTGGAGCATGCAGGCTAGGGGCTTCTGCCCTCTGCTATCTGCTATCAGAGAGTGAAGTGCAAGCAAGGGCAGTATATACTGGCCCCTCCCTTCCAGGTCAGTCAGCCTTTGTGGGACTTCACTGAGTCAGTGTGCACCACGCTCAGGGAATTAATTGATATTTGAGAACCCACTAGGTCCCAGCCCAGTCCACGCAGATCCCACCAATCTGCTCCGTGAGGGAAGCAACCAACTGAAGCCTCTTCCTTACAGTTAGGAGTTTCCCACCCAACTCCAATACATCATCCAGTTGGTTGCTCCTTTCCCGTGGGAGAGTCTTATTCCCATCACTCACCACGTGTTGATGCTGGTCCCTGAGAACTGCTGGGTTCCCTGATCTCTGACCTCAGCACAGCTGCAGTGCGAATTCATGGTGCCTCTGGGTGGATCGCATGCAGGGCCAGTTCTGGGCAAGTCACACACAGGGCTGTTCAGCTCCATGCTCGGGCCACTCAAGCCAGTTGTATTGGTGTAGGTTCGGTCACTTAAGTCAATCTTAGGCATGAATTCAGATGGCTCGGTGAGTTGCTGTGCTTGCCCATCTTAGCATCTCTAATGGTAGTCCCAGGACCTCCTATTCAAGTAGTTTCTTTGACTTCAGTTTCTTCCTAGGTTGAGAGAATACATCTCCCTCTGTTTGGGTCTTTGCAGGGTGTTCTATTCTGGCATTTGAGCTGTCTCTCTCAGAAAGGCTCCATATCCTGCTACCTCTAGGTCCACCATCTTTCCTGTCTCCCTTACTCTGTTTTTTTCTGATATGGGTATTCACTGCTATAAATTTCCCTTTTGGGGCCATACAGCAAACTCCAAGCAGCAAGCAGGGCCCAGAATCCAGTCCCGGGTCCTGACCATGCATGCAGATCAAATCCCAGCACATGGGCCTCAGGGTCATTTTCAATTCTAAATTTAATTCTTGTAAATGTTGTGTCCTGGGGTGCAACATGCAAAAGTATCCTGCAGGGACTCCTTGATATAACTTATCGCTTCAGGCAGACCATTTCAGAAGTGGAAGAACATAACAGTTCACAGGACAAATTCAGATGCTCAAAGCACAATTAAATCCATTTAGAGCCCATAGCACAACTCAGAAGGAAAAAGATGGGTTAGGTCGTTCTCCTCAGTACCTTGGAAGGTGAAAGGAATGAGAAGATCACTTGAATTTTGGGGTAAGAAATCTTATACACCCTGACTCTGCTGCACCTCGATGATGGTGTGGTTTGTGGGGTCAGATGTGAGGTCTCAGTAAGAAGGCCCAGCTGTCAGGAGGTTCTTGTGGTCAGGAACACATTTTTTTTACTGGAGAGAAGCAGAATCTTATGAACCCAGTCACAACTTCAGTTTTCCATTTAACCACGTAGCAGCTATGCATTTACCATAGTGTTTCTTGGGCAGAGGTCAGACAGGTATCACCAATTTGGTGGTGAATGTAAGACCTCAGTATGTTGACTCTATGCTCCACAACTTTCTGTGTATAGTTAGCATCTACTTGGTCATTTCTTCCTTTTTAATCTGTATTTATCACACATTTACTTTATTACTGAACTTTATACATAACAAATTTCATCAGTTTCCAATTTACTTGCCCTTTCCTAACATGTCTTATATATTTTGTATATGCCTTAATAGCATCTTTGCATCATTTGTCTTTTTTATTTCTTTGTTTTTCTTTCTATAGCAAATTACATGCAAAATGTTTTGATTCTGAATTCTTAGATGAGTGGCTTCTTCTCTTCTATTTAAATCCAAGGTTCAAGACAGTTCCAGTGTGATTTTTACTGAAAATATATCCCTGCAGTTTGGGTGGATTCATTATTTAGAATCTACATCTTGGGTAGATTCATCATTCAGCCTATGATTTCCATATAGGAAGAAATTGATATCAGAGTTTCACTTACCCTTGATGTTCCCATCTTTTACTTAAACACCAGCCTGAGTAGGAATCTGTTTCTCACTGTGTTATGAATAGATTCAAGAAGATTCCAATCTTCTCTTATTGGACATTTAATTGTCTTTAGTAGGAAGGAATTCTGGCACTTGATACACCATTTGGCTGAAATAGAAGTTTTGTTTTGAACAGAGTACCTGATGGAGTCACATCTTTTAACAAATACATAACTTATGTATAGGAAGAAAATCAAAACAAAGCAAACAAAAACATCAATCCAGAAACTATATGTCCAGTTGTAGTCTAATTTTCTTTCTTTTTCTTAAAATATGAGCATATGAGACCTTGCTGTCTATGCAGCAAAAATATATTTCTTCTTTTTAATCTCTCATTTTTGTTGGAAAAAACCAATATAGCAGGCTTGATGACTCATAATCACATGTCAATATTGCAAATTATTTTTGTCAGCTGATCAAAAACTGCCATTTTGAAATAAAATATGGCTTATGGGCCATTATTGTATTAGTGGGTTAGAAATGAAAGAAAATCTTTAATGATAAGTTTTTAACTAATATTTTCATACTCTAAGCAATAGAATTTTTAAAAATTAACTTATGTAATGGTAAACTGCAGAATTACACAGTTTCCCACATGTTTTCTGTTCTACAGTAATGTTGCTATAATGAGTACGTTTCCTAGGGAGAAAAATGTGCATTTTTAACTGCAATAAGAATATCCAGTATGTCCTGTGGTAGCGCCTACCACTGTATCTGTGAAAAGAGAATGCATGGCACTTTCCCTGCCTCAGTGTGCAGGAAGGAAGGAAGGTAAATATGGAATGCTGTTGTTTTTGTTCATTTCTTGTAATCATTTGTAATTATTTACAAATAAATATTTCTGACTCTAGGACTTAGTCTGTTATGGAAACAGAGGTGAGCCTGAAGAGGAAGAAAATATTCTTTTGGAACATGATTTAAAAGTCAAAAGCTATTGTTATTCCTGAAGAAAAGAGGAAAAATTTGTCTTTGGGGAACTGCTGTCTTTTTCATCAATCACCTTGAGGAATTTCTCTCTCTTTCTATTACTGAACCACCCACAGGACCAACTAACCCTCATAAACAGTCTGCATCTTTTCCTTATCCATAGAATAATCCTTTTGATAACTTGTGCTTTCAATAGCACATTTAAGAACTGGAATGGCTAGGAATGGTATGCACACCTGTAACCCCAGCACTCTAAGACACTGAGGTAAGAAGATTTCAGGTTTAAGCTCATGGTGGCAATTTAGGGAGACCGTCTCAGAGAATGAGAAAGAATTAGGGATGTAGCTCAGCACAAAGTCCTTATTTTCAGTCCTTACAGCCAAAAAGAAAAGAAAAGAAAAAACCAAGCAAAAAAACCCCACAAAATAGAATATAATTGGATGTGTTTTGCTTTTCATCTGGAATCTTGACTTTCAAAAACTTTCATATTTCTATAAAGTGTAATTTCAACTTGCTGAATAATTGCAAGAGTATGCAAGGAGCTCCCATATATCCTTATCCATACTTAACAGTTGTGTATATTTTGCTACAGTGGTCAAAATCAGGAAACTTGGTATTAATACAGTACTGTGATGTCATCTATAATCTTTGTTCTATTACTCCAATACTATTACTTATAGATTTTTTTCCTCCATGACAAGCACAGTATAGTGCATTTAGTTGTGATGTAGATTAGTGTCATTTAGTCTGCAATGGTTTTTCAGTTCTTAGTTTTTCAACTTTATTGTGTTTGGTTTTAAAATGTCAGAAAATGCATGTAATGAAGAGCACCTCTTGTAGGCATGAGGAATAAGGAGTTTAACAAATACATATACCACATTTTCACTATCAGCGTGCTGTATAGGACATTTCTATCATGCCAAGAATTCCTTGTAGCCTCTTGCCACATACTGATCTATATTCAAGTAGTGACATGCTTTCACTATAAGCTAGCTTTTCTTATTACTGAATTTCGTGCGTAATGTACTCTTTTGTATCTGGCTTCTTTTTACTAAGTGTTAATGTTTTTGAAATTAACACTTTGCTTTTTCTTGTATTGATAATTCATTCCTTTTGATACAAAATATTATTACACTGTATATTGCATAATATAATTTTTAAAATTCATTTACATGTAAACATTTCATATGTTTTCAGTTTTGGTTATCAATAAAGTCTCCATTTACATTTGTGCATAACTCCCTGTGTGGATTTTTATTCTCTAAAGAGTAATGATACTGAGCAATGCTGCTTATTTTTATTGGTCACTCATATTCTTTTGTAAAATGTCCATTTTTTGCTCACATATTTAGAAAATTGGGTTTGTCTGTGTTCTATTTATGGACATAGAGTTCTTTAAATAATATGGATATAAATCATTTGTTAGATATACATACTATGAATGCTTCCTTCTAGTCTCTATCTTTCACCTTTACTAATGGTGTCTTCCAAGAAGCAGAAGTTTTCAAATGTGAATGAGATCCAATGAATCATTTTTCATGTTTTTATGTATCATCTAAGAAATCTTTGCCTACATCAAGATTACAGAGATTTTACCTTTTGATTGACTCTAGAATACCTATAGTTTTAAGTTTTATACTTATACTCATTTCAATTTAATATTTATATGGAAGAAAAGGATTGAAGGTCACAATTATTTAATTTTGATATCTACTTGTTGTTGCACTGTTTATTGAAAATACTTTCAATTCTTTCTTTGAATTACATTGTTCCTTTTGTAGAAAATTAATTGGCCATATCTGTGTGGTTGATTTCTGGACTCTATTTGGTCTCATATATAGTCTATTGTTGCAGTAACATCATAATAGCTGAGTTACTTTATAGTAACCCTACTGCCTAATGAGTGATATTGCAGCATAGGACCAGCACTGTGTGGAGGAGTCAACAACAGTGATGGAAGATGACAGGAAACTAGGAGGAGGGGGCCCTTCATCCCCAGCAAGTGCATGGACCTATGTTATTTTCCAGGTCTGCCTGCCTCACTTGTTGGATGCTGCCCAGATGCTAACCTCAGTAGCTAGATCAATGCCTATTCTGTACCCATGTTTTTAAAGCTAGGTCTTCATAACCTCCACAGAGCCAGACTTTTATATAACCTCCAGCACATCCACCATGGCAGGAACCATCATGATCTGTTGAGCAGACCCCTCTGAGGTTACGACTATCAGAAGGATTCCAATCTCAAAACAAGGGACAGTAGGCAGGAGTTTTCCATGTACTGCCTACATGCCTCCTGCCATGGAGAATTTTAACTAAGGAGAAACAAGAGACAGAAAAGTGGCTGCTGGTGAGTTGCTATCTACTTATCTCAGTCTGGTGGACTGTTTGAATATTCAGTATTTGAATAAAGTCTCCTCAGGTATGTTCTATGTGAGTGAATAAAAAATTCTTACGGAGCTGTAATCAGCCAAGAAGTGTTCTTTTCTTACTTCCATTTCTTCCTATACTGACACTTTCCCCTTTCTTTTATCTCTCAGCCGTGGTTCCTTTGGATTTATTCCTGTCCCATTTAAGTGGTTTTGCATAATATAAAGTATTATAAAAATACAATGAATATTTAAATTTTTAAGATTTATTACAGTAAAAGACACATTGGTATTAACTCCTCCCAAAATATTCTTCCATGCTTTAAACACATTTTTTCCATTATATTTGTCACTTTCCAGAAACCATTTTGGTGTCTGCAGTACTGCTGTCAAGCCAGTACAATATCTTGAATTGATTTACAATGTTTGACTTTCACATTCATTTTGATTGGGGGAAAATAAGAATTCAAATTGTGCCAGATCCAGTGAATAAATGAGTGAGAACAAACCATAATGTCTCTATAAGCCTGCTTTCCTCTAGGATGCATTAGGCAGCAGGGTCTTGTAAAGATACTCAGTGAATGAGGACTTTCAGAAGTGCTTTGGAAAGTGGCAAGAATAATGCATAAGTGTGGTAAAAGTGAGGAGGAGCACTTTGAGGAAGTTTAAGCCTGATGTGTTTTTTTACTGCTATGAATTTTTAAACATTGGTCATATATCCTGATTATCCCTTGTATTTGCTTCAGGTTCTGTTTTCTGTAGAAATCTGGGTGAAGATCAGTGTGTGCTCTGTAATAAAAAGCCTCATGATGAGGAAAAACTGAGAAACTTGGGGGCTAAGAATACTTTTGCATTGGCTATGTGATAAGAACTATCATTTTTAAAGGTGTCATCTGCTGACTTTGTGATGGCGATACAGATGACCAAAGCAGGTCTGAAGGGAAGACTGCACACCAGTGGGAAGCCATAGTTGAAATAGATGCAATGATTAACAGGACCTCTTGGCTTTTGTTGTAGGAGAGAGGGTGAGAGCCCTTGTCTTGGAGGTGCTTTAGGGTCTTTGTGGTGCATTCTTGATCTAAACTGCAAATGTGGGTAAGAAACAGTGATTGGTTAAGTCGTGTGACCCTTGTCTGACAGCTAGAATGAACCTGGCTCCACTCAAAACAAAATACAGACAACCAGTTATCTAAAGGAAATATGTAAAACTTTCATAAGATCTGCTGTAGCAAATTGGTGATCCGGTATATATATTTTTTTGCCAGCTCTAGGGATCGAACCTAGGGATGGAACCTAAGGCCTTCTATGCTTTTCTTTTATTTTTTTTCTTGTGATTGGTGTTTCTTAATGAGTCTATCACTAATTAAGACATACAGGTTTAGCGTGACACATCGTAATTGCTAGAAGACAGTGAAGGATACATGTCTGCATGTCTTGTATTGAAAAGTCATCATGGGAGACTGAAGAAGGGAGACTGAACCTTATCAGTGGTAGAAAGACTGGGGGATACACCTGAACCAGTGGAATCCTAATGCCAGGTGTCAAGGGCCAAACCGATATCCACCCAATCCTATGTGTCCACCACACCCACCACCTGTCAGTCTAGCCTTTCCTCCCTGCCCCTTCCCCAGAACCTCCCCTGAGGAATCCAGCTTTCCAATCCTGTGAGCCTGGTTATCCTGTGCCTTGGCCACCAGGTCAGAATACCCACCCACAGGTCCCTGTCTTCCTCCATGTCCCCCCCTGGCCCCTGGCATTCCTCCTGTGAACACTTTGGGCCTTGGCAAGGTGTTGGAAAAGAAGATACAGAAGAAAATGAAGAAAGCTCAGAAAAAGTTCCACAAACACCACAAGCATGGCAAGCATTCCTCCTGTTCCGCCTCTTCTAGCAGTGACTCTGACTAAATACAGGACCTGGACCCTTCATCAAGTCTCACCAGTCCTCCTCTCCCATCAAACGTCAGCTGTCGAGTCATGCTGGGGGGAATTAACCGTTATCCCCTGCCTTCCTGAGCCTTACCCTGCACTCCAGCCCTGGCACCCAGGGACATGGGAAGTGGATCCCACGGGATAGCAAAGACCATCCTCTGGCTCCTTGATAGATCTGTAGCTGAAGAGTAGCAGGGAGCAGTGTTTAAAGATGGTGAGATCTTTGAGCTGAATGCTGAAGACAAGCTTAAAATCTGTAAAATGAGATCTTTTACATATTTTCTTTTGTAATACAATCGGGAGGTTTGGGGGAAATTCCATTACAATGGAAAACCTGTATCTTTTTTGTAATGGTGGCACATTTAGGTGATTTAGTGGCAATATCCCAGCAGGCCTTTTGCTGGCCTAAAAAAAAAAAGAAAAGTCATCGTGTCCAGATCCAACATAAAAAATACTTATCATAGAACTGCAGTGACTCTTATGAGATTTAATTTGGAAAAACCACTTCTGAAATGAGGTAATTTTCTGCTAAAGAATGAGTTGAATCTGACTTCAATAAGAGAAAGAAAAAAGTCGCTGAAACATAAAAAAGAAAGGAAAGAAAGTATAGCTAGTGCAGAAACCAATAACAATAATGCTGTAATAAATATAATGCTGTCAATTGTGTCTTTTTGTTTTGTTTTTACTTTGAATTGAATATATACTGACAAAAAGAAGTAGCAAATAACATAGGGAGCCAACCTGTACTGTGTACCTCATTTCCCCAGTGCTAATATTTCATATTACTGTATGATTTCATCAAAGACATAAATTTGACATTGGTACAATCCGTAGACCTTATATAAATGTTGCTATTTATATAAGGTCTTATATAAATGTTGTGTATGTTTGTATGCATGTATATATATAATTGTATACAATTTGACCATATGTAAATTTGTGTAACTATAATCACATAGGTATGTATTTACATACTTGGATGACTATCCTCTTCTTTGGTGTGGTTATTGTACAAAAGAAAGGAAAAATATTAAAGCCTTCCTGTTTTTAAAACTACTTTTCATAATAATGATTCAATTTAGTAGGGGAGAATTTCAAGGGTTTTTTTGGCTCAGAAAGAGAAAAATTTAATGCATTGCATACCAATTCTAGTACTTGAATTGCATATCTCCTGTCAATGTTTTTTATGTATGTCTTAATAAAGTATTTTGACAGCCTTGTGTTTTACTAGATATAGAAATGTGTTAATGTGTGAAGAATTCTATGTCCAATACTTTCTTTAACTCTATTCCTTGCTCAGACTGCTTTGAAAGAAATAACAATGTGCAAATTTTAGATGCATGGAGCTACTTCTAAGCACTTCATCCTGCCTTGTAACTATTTTACAGAACAGTGATGTCCACACAAAAAAATAACGTCTACATCATTGGTAGCATGTATTCCAAACAAGAGTAGAGAAAATATTTAACAGGTTTTGATTTTTCTTCACTTTAGCATTTAATGACTATCTTTTCAAAATAGCAGATACCATGTCCCATATAGCTTAAGCAAGGTATAGGAACCCATTTAAAAAACCACTACAAAGATCTGAGGTGCAGTTTTGGCGTGTCACCTCTGATGTCATTGTAAATGGCTCTTCTGTGTGGCGAGCTGCTGAGTGAGGCTTTGGGCTCCTCTTTTGAAATCACCTGTTGAAGCTGACCAATTGATCTGTTCTTAAAATTGCAAGTTCAAAGAGTTTCTCTAGCTATCAATAAAATGATTTTGAGCCTTTTTCTTGGTCTTTAGGCAAGACGTCTACCTCACAAAGATCCATGGTCATTATCTGCTGATGAAACTGACAAAAAGAAAAAGAAGGGAAAAGTCACAGGGTCTTTTAGCTAAGGGTGGGAAACATCAGTAACTACACAAGAGGTTAAGAATGAGATCTGTAAAAACCTGTCCCTGAAGAATTTTCCCTTTAACTCCTATGACTAGATTTCATTGGTGAATGTTAAGCAATTTATACGTCCAAGCTTCAATAGCCTGAACTAAATCTGAGAAAAGTTATATAAATGAATATTGTGAATACTTTGTAACCTATACTGTTAATTCTTTAATAATGAGATAGTCTATACTTGATTTTATACTTTGTAATTATCTGTAAAATAATTAATATTTTGTAATTATATGTATGTTTATGTGATATACATGATGTATATATGATTTATGTTTATATATCTGTATGTTTTGTGATATACATGTTGGCTTTTGTGTTACCTATAAAAATTTATCTCATGTATTATTCAACTCTAAACTGGAGATGGCTTAAGTCACTATAAACTTTTGTTTCCTCTAATAAATAAAGGCACTCATTTTACATAATTGATAGAAAGCTATATTTTTTTGCTTTAATTATTCTAGGAAAAAATTATACTAGGAAATTTTAGTCTTTGTTTCAAGTTAGACACGCAAACATCTATAGATATACTGAATATTTATTATATGAAAATATTGCTTACATAAATATGTATCATTTTTCTTAAATACTTAAACAGATAAAACACTTTATAACAATAATTTTGTATAACCTTAGAATGATTTTGAAAAGTCCTAGAAAGGTTTTCATTACATGTATTGTTTTTGTTTTCCCTATTCTTGGCCATATCTTTTGTTTTGTTTTTTGAGGTAGGGTCTTCGTGTGTAACCCAAACTGGCCTTGAACGCAAGGGATACCCCAGCCTCAGCCTCCCAGAATGAAGGGATTACAGCCATGAACCACCACATCCAGCTTTTTTTTTAACTCTATCTTTTAAGAAGCATATTTTAATTTTTAAAAGTATCTCTCTAAGATTACCAGTGTCTATTTTTGAATGTTATGTTACTTCAAGATATAAAATAACTCACTTGAAGAAGGTATGAGCACTAAAATGATAGCCCTTTGTAGAATTTATTTGGATTTATTTGAGTAAGTTCCACAGGTTGAAATATATATATATATATATATATATATATATATACAGATATAGATACAGATATAGATATAGATATAGATAGATATAGATAGATATAGATATATAGATATAGATATATAGATATAGATATATAGATATATTTTTTTTCTTCATTTAGTAAAAGGAATGTGTGTGCCTATGTGTGTGTGCCTATGTGTGTGTGCCTATGTGTGTGTGCCTATGTGTGTGTGGTGACAAGGATGAGAAATCTTTAATATGTATGATATAAGTGCAAAATAAGTATTATTATTTGATTGTAACCATAAAGGAATGTTTATTATTGACTTTTTCTAGCATATGTAAAATGTCCTAGGCAGATACTATAGTATAAAATGCTATGGATAAATGTTATTTCTCATTTTAATATTGAACCAAACAGGTGAGAAGAATGGATGTTTGACAACTTCTGTTTCTCTGTTACAATTTTTTCCAACCTTGACAGACTTGGTTCTGTATTCTACAGAAATGTAGAGACAGTGGAATTAGAATGGGTAAAAGACAAGGAAATTCTCAATGGCTCTAGGCATAATTCTGTGTTGTGTGCCTTGCCTTTTGGCCACTTCACATCAATCTCCAGTTCCATGCCTGTGTTGCCTTCTACTCTTCTGTAGTTAAACAGCACTGCACTTGTTTTATTATGAACACTTATTATTATAATACTCAGGGAACACTTAGTAATTTATAATATTGTTCTCATTTTAAGATCCTTAATCACACTTGATACATGCTTTTTGCCATATAAGACAGCAATCACAGGTCCCAGGGATTTAGACTTGCATATCTTTGAAGGTCATTAGTTCATTACAGTATTTAAGCTGCCACCAAGCTGTTCTCTAATACAAGAATGGACACTTTTAGTACACCAGAAACTCAGATACAGTTTAGCCCAGTACTGGCATATATATCATGAATTTCTAGTGGAATTTTCACTACTTGACCTAATAATCTACTTTGGTGGAGATGATTTCTAGTACATTTTTTTTTCACATACATGCCCTATCTTTTTTCCTTATAATTTTAAAATAAATTTTATGTTCATATATGCATATAATGTATTTTGATCCCTTCTATAACATGTCTCTCCTTTAATCACGCATCTGCTTATTTATCTCCTTATGTCTAATAATTATCTCTCTGCTACTTTCACATTATCTTTGCCATTTTATTTTAGAATCCACTTATTGATACATGGATTATTAAGTCTGACTTACTTCACTTAAGATGATGATACCCAATTTTATCCATTTTCTAATACATGATATAAATTTGTTCTTTATGAGTAAAAAGTGCTCCACAGCATTTGTATACATTTTCTTTATCCATTCATTGATGGGGACCCACACTGATTTCATATCATGGCTATTTTCAATTGTGCCACAATAAAGATGGGTATGCAGTTATCCGTATATTATGCTGACTTTAATTCCTTCAGGTATATATGAAGATGTACAAGGGGGTCATACAGTAGTTTTGTGTATCTATTAAAATGTATTTTATTCTTCATTTATGTGAGGATCTCCTTAGTGAGAACTCAAGTTAATGTGACTTCTATTTCATTATTATTATCATTAAATGGACTTCTATTTCATTATTATTATCGGTATTATCATCATTATTTTTATTAGTAGTAATATTTACTGTACTACATCCATGATGTGCCTAGTTGTATGTTTTATAGAAATGTAGATAAAGAATAAAGAAGAGCTGGATTCCCCGCTTCTGTTCCTGAGGGAATAGTTCTGGGAGCAAAGGAAATGGTGTTATCCAGCTGTGAAAACTCCAAGGGAACCTCCCAGAGACTGGCAGCTCAGCCTGGTCTGTTTGGGATTGGGAACTTTGCAGAGACCAGCATCTCGGCCTGACTGTTTGGAACCCGTAGGCCCACCCTTCACCCACAGGGAACCTCCTGGAGACCGGCAGCTCAGTCTGGTGTGCTTGGAACTGGGAACTTGGCAGAGACCAGCAGCTCCACCTGTGCTGTTTGGGTCTGGTAGGCCCGCCCTTCACCCATAAGGAAACTCATGGAGACCGGCATCTTGGCCTGGTCTGTTTGGGACTGGGAACTTCACGGAGACTGGCAGCTTGGCCTGGGCTCTTTGGGTCTGGGAACATTGCACAGACCAGTGGCAGAGGGCCTGAGGTGCCTGGGACTGCTGCTGCTGGGCCCCCCTCTCCTTCTCCAGGAACATCTAGGAAGCCTGCCACAGGACTGAGCTGACTGGGACCACATCTGCTGGATGTGCCCTTCCACCGGGAACATTGGACTACAGTGGACTACCATGCTGGCTTGATGACAGGTTCAGGAACCCCTCACCCAAACAGAAGACCTCATCAGGCTTCAGTCAGTGTGGCACAATAGGAGGAATTCAGGAGATGGGATCCCTTCTTCACTGTGGTACTCAGCAATTTGACAAACATCAACCACACAGTAGAACCCTGAAACACACATTGCAGAAAGTTGTGTCTGCTGGAATAGAAAGACCAGAAATTCACACAAAAGGTGAAAATGACTAAATGAAAAGGCAAAATGGAATCCCGAACATCTAGTCCATAAGGAGCAAGTGCAGGTGGTAACGAAATAGAGGACCCCAAAATTCATACACCAGAAATCTCTGAAAAGATAGCAAATGAAGTAAAGAAACAAATCCATGAGGCTATGGAAGAAATCAAATTAGAAATAATGTCTTATGTAAAGATAAAGGTAACAACCTTAGTAAATGAGCTGCTCAACATAGCTAGAGAAGAAATAGATAAGAAAGTACAGGAGCATGGGAAATTGATTGAAACTTTGAATGAACAATACAGAAAACAAGCAGAATCTATAAAACAAATTGAAAGAGATATGTAAGAAACAAAAAATTGCATTGAAAGCCTGCAAAGCCATTTAAATGAAACTGAGGATAGAATTTTGGACCTTGAGGACTGGATTGCAGATAGTGATCTTGAAAGGGTAGAACTTATAAAAACAACAAAGCAGCATGAAATGACAATCCAACAACTACAAGATGATGCCAGGAGAAACAATGTTAGAGTAATAGGCATTAGTGAGGAGGTAGGAGACAATGCAAATGATATAGCTAAGCTGTTCACAGAAATAATGGCAGAAAATTTCCCAAACATGGGGGAAAAATCAGATCTACAAATAAGTGAGGCATATAGAACACCATACAGTCATAACCAACATAAACCTACACCCAGACATATAATTATTAAGATTTCAGACATACAGCATAAAAACAGAATACTAAAAGCTGTTAGAGAAAAGACACAACTCACCTATCAAGGAAAGCCTATTAGAATCACAGCAGACTTCTCAGCACAAACCTTCAGGTTAAGATGAGTTTGTAGTGAAGTATTTCAAGCCCTAAAAGAAAACAACTTTCAACCCAGACTGACATACCCAGAAAAACTGTCTTTCAAATTTAATGGAGAAACAAGATACTTCCATGACAAAGAACAACTAAAGAAATTCATATCTACCAAACCAACCTTAGAAAGAGTGCTAAAGGACATCCTAGATAGAGATAAAAATGACCACAATCTCCAGAGCAACAACAGAAAGAAATCACCAGGCTGGACAAGAAAGTAAACAAGGGAGAAAGGTAGGAAACTAACAAAAGTAACACAACATGGTAAAGTCAAGCCAATACATATCAGTGATATCTATAAATGTAAATGGGCTCAATTCACATATCAAAAGAAACAGGTTGACATAATGGATCAAGAAACAGGATCCCACAATATGCTATATACAAGAAATGCATCTGACTCTAAAAGAAACTCATAGATTAAAAGTCAAAGGATGGAAAACAGTATTCCATGCAACAGGAACCCAGAAAAAAGCAGGGGTAACTATTCTATTTGCAGACAATGTGAACTTCAAACCTAAAATGATTAAAAGAGACAAACAAGGTCACTACATACTTGTAAGTGGAAAAATTCAAGAGGAAGAACTAACAATTATAAATATATATGCACCAAACACAGGAGCACCCAACTACATAAGACAGATACTAAAGGACATGAAAAACCACATACACAAGCACACAGTTATTACAGGTGACCTTAACAGCCTACTGTTGCAAAGAGATAGATCAACTAGGCAACAAATTAGCAAAGAAATAATAGAACTGAATCATACCTGTGAGCAATTGGACTTAGTTGATGTTTACAGAGTGTTCCACCCAACCACATCAGAATATACCTTCTTCTCGGCTGCCCATGGGACATTCTCCAAAATAGACCATATATTATCCCATAAAGCATTTTTAAGTAAATGCAAAGGTATTGAGATTGTCCCATGCATACTATCTGGCCATAGTTCACTGAAATTGGAAATTAATGGCAAAAGAAACTGCAAAACTGATGTAAATATGTAGAAATTAAATAACAACCTTTTGAACCAGTGGGCTACAGAAGAAATTAAAGAAGAGATAAAGCAATACCTACAGTTCAATGAAAATGTGGAAACAACCTATTGTAATCTGTGGGATGCAATGAAAGCAGTCTTAAGAGGGAAATATATAACAATAAACTGTTATATCAAGAAAACAGAGTGAGCACAAATAAATAATCTAATGCTGCATCTCAAGCTTCTAGAAAAAGAAGAGCAAGTTAAATCTAAAGCTCATAGAAGAGAAGAAATTGTAAAGATTAGAGCAGAAATCAATGCAATTGAAACTAAAAAAACAATACAAAGAATTAATGAATCAAAAAGCTGTTTTTTTGAGAGAATAAACAAAATTGACAAACCTCTAGCTAACCTTATAAAGAAAAAGAAAGAACCAAAATTCATGCAATAACGACTGAAAAGGGAGAAATTACTACAGATCCTATGGAAATTCAAAAGATCATGAATACCTACTTTGAAAATCTCTACTCACATAGAGTAGAAAACACAGAGGAAATGGACAGATTTCTAGAAACATATGAACTACCAAAGCTCAACCAAGAAGATATAGCAATTTTGAATAACCCGATATCAGCTATTGAAATTGAAAATGTAATAAAAAAAACTTACCAACAAAGAAAAGCCCAGGTCCTGATGGATTTATAGCTGAATTCTATAAGAAATTTAGAGAAGACTTGATGCCAATACTCCTTAAACTCTTCAATGAAATTGAAAGGAAAGCAATCCTCCCTAAATCATTCCTGAAGGCAAGTATTACTCGGATATGAAAACCAGGCAAAGACCCAACCAAAAAGGAGAACTATAGGCCAATCTCACTAATGAACATAGATTCAAAGATTCTCAATAAAATTTTAGCAAATAAAATGCAGCAAATCATCAAGAAGATTATACATCATGACCAAATGGGGTTCATTCCAGGAATGCAGGGATGGTTTAACATATGCAAATCAGTAAATGTAATACACCACATGAACAGAGCCAAAAACAAAAACCACATGGTCATCTCAATAGATGCAGAAAAAGCTTTTGATAAGGTCCAACACTTGTTTATGATAAAAACCCTTCAGAAACTCGGAATACACGGTGTCTACCTCAACCTTATAAAGGCCATGTATGACAAACCAAGAGCCAATATTATACTAAATGGACAAAAACTGAAAGCTTTCACTTTAGAATCAGGAACAAGACAAGGGTGTCCACTATCACCACTCCTATTCAATATAATTCTGGAAACACTAGCCAGGGCAATCAGACAAGAGAAGGAAATAAAAGGAATAAAGACAGGAAAGGAAGAAGTTAAATTATCACTATTTGCAGATGACATGATACTCTATATAGAAGACCCAAAAAATTCCATTAAAAGACTACTAGAGGTAATAAACAAATTCTGCAGTGTAGCTGGATACAAAGTCAATGCTCAAAAATCAATAGCATTCCTGTACACAAACAAGAACCTCACCAAAAGAGAAATTATGGAAATATCGCCCTTCACAATAACATCTAAAAAAATTAAGTACTTAGGAATCAACCTAACTAAAAATGTAAAAGACCTATATACTGAAAATTATGCTACACTAAAAAAGGAGATTGAAGAGGATATTAGAAAATGGAAAGATGTTCCATGCTCTTGGCTAGGAAGAAGCAACATCATGAAAATGGACGTACTCCCAAAATTGTTATACAGATTTAACACAATCCCAATCAAAATACCATTGACATACCTCACAGATCTAGAGAAAACACTCCTAAAATTCATTTGGAACCAGAAGAAACCTAGAATAGCAAAGGCAATTCTGGGCAATAAAGGCAAGGCAGGAGGCATCTCAATTCCTGACTTGAAACTGTACTACAAAGCCACTGTGATAAAATCAACATGGTACTGGCAAAGAAA
>PVJX010031168.1:0-21427 GCA_004027295.1 Dolichotis patagonum
TATATAATATATAATATATATAATGTATATAATGTATATAATGTATATAATGTATATAATGTATATAATGTATATAATGTATATAATGTATATAATGTATATATTATATATATTATATATATACACATATAACATGACTGAACTAAAAATTCTGTTAGCTCTGTAAATTCTGTAAATTATATATATATATAAAATTCTCTTAATTATATATATACACATATACATGACTATATATATGTACACATATACATGACTGAACTAAAAATTCTGTTAGTTCTTGGATCAAGACAGTTAATACTCATGATTTTATCAATTTTGCATGTCTATATCTGTTAAGCTGAGCAACTATTTTGAAGATAACTATGTAAAATAACAACCATTGTTAAATTTGTATCATCTTGTTTTGAAAACTTATATGGTTATAATTTTGGTTTTTTTTGTTGTTTGTGTTTCACTTTTGTTTATTGTTTTTCTTGTCTTTTTTATTTTTCCCCTCTTTATAATAAAATAAAAAGAAATAGGGGACTATGCAACAGATACAGAAACAAAAGAAATAATGAATCATATATATATGGTCAAATAAATTTTGAAGAGTATCAATTCAATAAGAGACAATTCAATTCAATAGATCATTCAAGAATAAAAGGACAATCTTTTAAAAATGATTTTAGGAAACTTGATATGCACATATGAAAAATAAAGTTGGGCTTTTACTTCATATAAATTAAAAAAAACACCAATAGTATAAACCAAACTACAAAATTCTTAGAAGGAAATATAGGGACATCTTCATAATGTGGGATTTGGCAATGATGTCCTTTCAAATTAACACCAAAAGCACAATAAATGGAAGAAACAATAGGTAAAATTAGCTTGATCAAAGCAAAAAATGTGCATCAAAGAATACTGCCAATAGAGTGAAAAAAAACCCATTGAGTTGAGGGAATAATTTTCTAATTATACAATTGATATAACATATGAACTACCAAAGCTGGGTCAAGAAGATGTAAATCTGCTGAATATCCCAGTTTCTACTAATAAAATTGAAAATCTGATTAACTCCTTACCAACAAAGAAGAGCCCAGGCCCAGACGGATTCTCTGTGGAACTCTACAAGAAATTCAAAGAAGACTTAATGCTAACATTCCTCAAAATCTTCAATGAAATCAAAAGGGAAGCAATTCTTCCTAAGTCATTCATGGAAACAATTGCAATTCTATTACCAAAACCTGAGAAAGAGCCAACTTAAAAAAAATAACTACAGGCCATTCTCCATAATGAACATATATGCAAAAATTCTCAATAAAATATTGGCAAACAGGAAGCAGCAAATCATCAAGAATATTATATACCACAACCAAGTGGGATTCATCCCAGGAATGCAGGGATGGTTCAACATACATAAATCAATAAATATAACCAACCATATCAAGAGACCCAAAGGAAAGAATCACATGATCATCCCTATAAATGCAGAAAAATTTTTTGATAAGGTCCAACATTGATTTATGAAATTAATCTTACAGGGAATTGGAATGGATGGTCTTACCACAATATGATAAAGGCCATCTATGACAAGTCAACAGCCAGCATCATACTAAATGGCCAAAAACTGAAAGCCTTTACCTTAAAATCAGGTACAAGACAAGGATGTCCCCTGTCACCGCTCCTTTTCAATATAGTACTGGAAATACTAGCCAGAGAAATTAGACAAGAGAGACAAATAAAAGCAGTAAAGATAGGAAAAGAGGAAGTTAAATTATCATTTGCAGCTGCCATAAAACTCTATATAGAAGATGTTCAAAAATCCATTGAAAGACTCCCAGATATAATAAATAAATTCAGTAATGTAGCTGAATACAAGTCAATACTCAAAAATCAATAGCATTCCTATACACTAATAACAAAATCAATGAGAGAGAAATAAGAGAAACCACATCTTTCACAATAACATCCAAAAAAATGAAATATTTAGGAATCAATCTCACAAAAGAAGTGAAAGATCTATTTTGGTAAAACTATAATATCCTGAAAAAAGAAATCAAAGGGGACCTTAGAAAATGGAAAGACATCCCTTGTTCATGGGTAGGAAGAATAAATATTGTGAAAATGGCCATTCTCCCAAAATTGTTATACAGATTCAATGCAATCCCAATCAAAATGTCACTAGCATACCTCATAGATCTAGAGAAATCACTGCTAAAATTCATCTGGAACCAGAAGAGTCTTAGAATAGCAAAGGTAATTCTAAGTAGCAAAGGCAAGGCAGGAGGCATCACAATCCTTGACTTGAATTTATAGTACAAAGCTACTGTGATAAAACCAACATGGTACTGGAACAAAAACAGACCTGAAGATCAATGGAATACATTAGAAGGTAGAACTACAACTACAAACACACTCAACCAACTTATTATTGATAAAGAGGCCAAATATGTTCACTGGAAGAATGATAATCTTTTTAATAAATGGTGCTGGAAAAATTGGCTCTCCACAAGCTGAAAACTAAATCTAGACCCATGCTTATCACCATGTAGTAAACTAAAGTCTAAATGGATCAAATATCTAAATGTTAAAACAGAAACATTAATTCTGTTGGAAGACAAAGCCAGTAAAAATCTTGAAGACATAGGGATAGGTAGAGAATTTATGAACAAGAATCAAACCACATGGGAAATATTTCCCAGAATCAATAAGTGGGATCACATCTTATTAAAGAGTTTCTGCATGTCAAAAGAGATTTCCAGCAGAGTGAAAAGAAAACCCACAAACTGGGAAAAAATCTTAGTGAAGTGTCCCTCAGAAAAGACTTCTGTCTAGAGCATATAATGAATTTTTAAATATCAGAGCTGCAAAATTCAATGACCCAATCCAAATATGGGCATCAGAGTGAGCTCTGGGCAGTGAACACGGTGTGAAACCGACCCCTGGGCCCTGACCTGCCTGTGCTCCAGCAGAATCCCAGCATGAAAGAGGCAAACTTGTATCTCTGCTCTCAGGCAGTAAGACCATGTCCTGCGACCCAGGCAACCCCGAGATTCATGAGAGGGACCAGCGGGCCTAACCAGACTATGCTCAGCAAACACCAATCAATGAGTAGGGCCCAGAATCCACCCCTGGGTGCTGACTGCACATGCCCCTGCAGAATCCCAGCACACAGAGCAAACTTGGAAATATGCTCCCAGAGGAACTTTGGACTACAGTGCATTATCTATGCTAGCTTGAAGGAACATTAAGTGACTGCCTCACCAAAACAGAATATCTCAGCTGGTTCCAGTCAGTGTGGTGTGTATGCCCCTAAAATAGAGGTGTAGCTTGGCTAAATAGGGCAGTAGTAAAGCTCCCTGCAACTAACCGTAAGAACCTTGGTAAATCTGACAAGAGTGAGGGTGATCCCTTCCTACACAGAGAAGACAGGCAGAGTGAGGAGTGTGCCAAGAAGGACTCCCCCAACTTGAAGAAAACCAAAAGGGCTTATGAGACACACAGGCACACAATAGGGACACAGTAGGGCCTCAATGGACACAAATAATACAGACAGGGAGATTTGTTGATCTGGAATAACCTGAAGATAAAGTACTAGCTGGAACTAAAAACTGACCTACATCAATACTACTAGGCTTGTCAGCGCAGGAAGAGCATAGGACTCATCCAATAGGCCCTGCAGCAGGAAGTCAGGTGACTGGCCCACCTCTTCATTGTGGACCCAGCAATTGGACAAATATCAACCTTACATTACAACTCCAAGATACACACTAGCAACAATTGAAACTAGCAGGTCTGAAGGCCCAAACACTAACTTGAAAGGGGAAAACAGCAAAATGAAAAAGCAAAATGCAATCTCAAACATCCAGTAAACCAGGAGCAAGTACAGGAGATATTGAAATAAAGGACTCCAAAAGTAACACATCAGAAATCTCTGAAAAAATAGTGAGTGAAATAAAAAAAAACTCCATGAGGCCATAGAGGAAATTAAATAAGAAGTACTCTCCTATGTAAAGATAAAAGTAGCAACCGTAGTAAAGGATTTGCTGACCGCACTAAAGAAGAAATAGAGAACAAAGGACAGGAGCATGGGAAACTGATGGAAACCTTGAATAAACAATATAGAAAACAAGCAGAATTCATGAAACAAACTGAAAGAGACATACAAGAAAAAAATTCTATTCAAAGCATGCAAAACCATTCAAATGAAATTGAGGATAGGATTTCAGACCATGAGGACAGGATCACAGTTAGTGATCATGAAAGAATACAACTTTTAAAAATCACAAAGCAGCATGAAGTGACAATCCAGAAGCTTCAAGATGATGCCAAGAGCAACAATATAAGATTAATAGGCATTACTGAATATGCTGGAGTCAATGCAAAAGACATAACTAATGTATTCACAGAAAAAATAGGAGAAAATTTCCAAAACATGTAGAAAAAATCTAATATGCAGATAAGTGAGGCATATAGAACACTGAACAGTCACAACCAACATAAATCTACACCCAGACACATAATAATTAAGATCTTAAACATACAACATAAAAACAGAGTGCTAAAAGCTGTTATAGAAAAGACAAGTCACCTATTGTAGAAAGCCCATTAGAATCACAGCAGAATTTTCAGCACAAACCCTCAAGACAAGATGCGAAGGTAATGAGATATTTCAAGCCCTGAAAGAAAACAACTTTCAACCCAGACTGATGTACCCAGCAAAAGTTTCATTCAAATTTAATGGAGAAACAAGATACTTCAATGACAAAGAACTGAAGAAATTCATGTCCAAAATCCAACCCTAGAAAGAGTATTGAAAGACATACTAGACAGAGATAAAAGTGACCACAATCCCCAGAACAACAGAAAGAAACCACCAGGTAGGACAAGCAAATAAATAAGGGGGAATGCAGAAAGCAAACAACTGTAACATAACGTGGCAAGTCTAACCAGTACATACCAGTGATATCCATACATGTAATGGCCTCAATTCAACTGTCAGAAGAAATAGGTTAGCAGAATGGATCAAGAAACATGATCCCACCATATGCTGTATACAAGAAACACATCTGAGCCAAAAGGAAACTCACAGATTAAAAGTCAAAGGATGGAAAACAGTATTCCTTGCAACAAGAACCCAGAAAAAAGGAGGGGTAAATATTCTATTCACAAACAATGTGAACTTAAAACCTAAAATGATTAAGAGACAAAGAAGGTCACTACATCCTTGTAAGTGAAAAAATCCAAGAGGAAGAACTAACAATTATAAATATATATGCACCAAATACAGTAACACCCCATGATATAAGACAAATACTAATGCATATGAAAAACCAAATATTCAAAAACACAGTTAATACAGGGGTCTTTAATAGCCCATTGTCATGAATAGTTGGATCAGCTAGACAAAAACACAGCAAAGAAACAATAGAACTGAATCATACCTGCAAGAAATTGGACTCAGTAGATGTTTACAGAGTGTTCCACCCAAACACATCCGAATACACATTCTTCTCAGCTGTGCACCAGACATTCTCCAAAATAGACCATATATTATCCCATAAAATATTCTTAAGTAAATGAAAAGGTATTGAATTAATCCCATGCATAATATTTGACCATAGCAAATTGAAATTGGAAATTAATGGCAAAAGAAATTGCAAAACATGCATAAATATATTCAAATTAAATAACAATCTTTTGAAAAACCAGTGGGCAACAGATGAAATTAAAGAAGAAAAAAACAATACTTACAATTCAATGAAAATGCAGACACAACATACTGTGCCATCTTAAGAGGGAAATATAAAGCAATAAATTGTCATATCAAGAAAATAGAACAAGCACAAATAAACAACCTAATGTTTCATCTCAAGCTTCTAGAAAAAGAAGAGCAAGTTAAAGACAAAGCTCATAGAAGAGAGGAAATAGTAAAGATTAGAGCAGAAAACAACGCAATTGAAACTAAAAAAAATACAAAGAATTAATGAATCAAAAAACTGGTTTTCTGAGTCAATAAACAAAATTGACAAACATCTAGCAAACCTTATAGAGAAAAATAAACAAAAATGTGAAATTAACACAATAAGGACAAAAAGCAGAAAATTAAGATCCCAGGGAAATTCAAAAGATCATGAATACCTACTTTGAAAATCTCTACTCACATAGAGTGGAAAACACAGAGGAAATGGCCAGATTTCTAAAAACATGAACAATCAAAGTTCAACCAAGAACATATACCAATTTTGAATAACCCAATTTCAGCTATTGAAATTGAAAATGTAATAAAAAAAAACCTTATGAACAAAGAAGAGCCCAGGTCCTGATGGATTCACAGCTGAATTCTACAAGAAATTTACAAAAGTCTTGATGGCAATACTCCTTAAACTCTTCAATGAAGTTGAAAAGAAAGCAATCCTCCTTAAATCATTCCCGGAGGCAAGCATAACTCTCATACCAAAAGCAGAGAAATTCCCAACCAAAAATGAGAACTATTGGCCAGTCTCACTAATGAACATTGATGCAAAGTTTCCCCCCAAAATATTGGCAAATAATAGAATGCAACAAATCATCAAGAAAATTATACATCATGACCAAGTGACGTTCATCCCAAGAATGCAGGAATGGTTTAACTTATGCAAATCAATAAATGTGATACACCACATCAAAAGAGCCTAAAACAAAAACCACATGGTTATCTCAATAGATGCAGAAAAAGCTTTTGAGAAAATCCAACATGTCATGATAAAAACACTTCAGAACCTCAGAATACATGCCGTCTAGTGCAACCTTGTAAAGGCCATCTATGACAAATGAACAGTCAATATTATACTAAATGAACAAAATCTGAAAGCTTTCACTTTAAAATCAGGAACCAGACAAGGATGTCCACTATCACCACTCCTTTTCAATATAGTTCTGGAAACATTAGCCAGAGCAATCAGATAAGAGAGAGAAATAAAAGGAATAAAGAGAGGAAATGAAGAAGTTAAATTATCACTGTTTGCAGATGATATGATACTCTATATAGAAGACCCCAAAAACTCCATTAAAAGACTACTAGATGTAATAAACAAGTTCAGCAGTGCAGCTGGATACAAAGTCAATGCTCAAAAATTAATAGCTTTCCTGTACACAAACAAGAATCTCACTTAGAGAGACATAATGGAAATATTGCCCATCACAATAGCATCTGAAAAATGAAATACTTAGGAATCATCCTAAGAATGTAAAAGACCTTGTATGCTGAAAATTATACCATGCTAAAAAAAAGGAGATTGAAGAAGACATTATAAAATGGAAGGATATTCCTTTCTCTTGCATAGGAAGAACCAACATTGTTAAAATGGCCATACTCCCAAAACTGTTATACAGATTTAACGCAATCCCAATCAAAATACCATTGAAATACCTCACAGATCTAGAGAAAACAATTCTAAAATTCATTTGGAAACAGAAGAAACCTAGATTAGCAAAGGCAATTCTGCACAATAAAGACACAGAAGGAGGCATTTCAATTCCTGACTTAAATCTGTACTACAAAGCCACAGTGATAAAATCATTATGCTATTGGCAAAGAAATAGACCTGAGGATCTGTGGAACAGAATAGAAGATGCAAGAATAAATACAGACACTCAGCCACCTGATATTTTACAAAGGGCTTAAATGTGTTCCCTGGAAGAAGGATAGTCTCTTTAATAAATGGTGTTAGAAAAATTGGCTCCCCACATGCAGAAGAATGAAACTAGACCCATGCCTATGACCATGCAAAAAGCTAAAGTCTAGGAGGATCAAAGACCTAAACATTGAAATAGAAACACTAAATCTACTAGTGTAGGTAGAAGCCTTGGAGACATAGGGGTAGGCAGAGAAATCATGAACAAAATGCAAACTTCATGGGAACCGCTTCAGAGAATCAACAACTGGAATCATATATTATTGAAAAGTTTCTGTACTTCAAAAGAAATCACCAGCAGAGTGAAAAGAAAACTCACAGAGTGGGAAAGAATTTTAGCCTCCAACCACTTAGAGAAAAGACTTTCATCCAGAACATATAAAGAATTGAAAAACATCAAGCTCCCCAAATTCAAAGACTCTCTCCAAAAATGTGTAGCTGAGATGAACACACAGTTCTCATATGAAATTACACAAATGGCAAATAAATACATGAAGAAATGTTCACCATCACTGGTCATTTGAGAAATACAATTTAAAACAACACTGAGATAGCATCTCACTACAGAACGAATAGCTGCCATCAAGAAATCAACTGCTAACAAATGTTTGCGTGGCTGAGGAGAAAAAGGAACACACTGCTCCACTGTTGGTGGGAGTGTAGACTGGTGCAACCACTATGGAAATCAGTATGGAGAATTCTCAGAAGGCTAGGATTGGAAGCTCCATTCAACCCAGATATTCCCCTCCTGGGTATTTTCCCAGAAAATCTGAAAAGGTCATATCACAGTGATATATGTGTACCCATGTTCATAGAATCAAAATTTGTAATAGCTAAATCTTGAAAAAACCAAGATGTCCTTCAACCACAGAGTGGATGAAAAAGATGTGATATTTTTATACAATGTAATATAATTGAGCTATGAAGAAGGATGATCTTGAGGTCTTCATATGTAAATGGAGACAACTTGAGACTCTCCTCATTAGTTAAATAAATTAGAATATTTATAAATATCACATTGTGTCTCTAGTGTAAAAAATAATAAGAACTGTAGAAGTAATAAAACCCAAAATGTGTAATTGCTACTGTAATAAAGAGAGGAAAAGTAAGTTCTCTAAAGGATGTAACTGCATATATGGTTAAATGTGTAAGATGGATGACTATATTACTGTTTTTGTTAGATCGTAGAGAACAGTTAACAGTCTCACTGTTTCAATGTGTACTTTGTGTGCTTTAATTTTGTAACTTGAACAACTATTTGCAAGATGACATTATATAATTTATCACGAGTTATATCTCAGTGTTTTTTTGTTCTTTTCTTTTTTTCCTTGGAATTCTTTATTGTTGCTACCCTTTTTTCTGTTTTGTTTTGTTTTGTTTTTCTCTTTAAGTAAAACTTAAAAAATAAAATAAAAAACAAATATGGGCGTCCAAGGTGAATACATGATTCTCAGATGAAGAAATAAAAATGGCCAGTAAATACATGAAAAAGTGTTCAGCACCATTAGTCATTTAGGAAATGCAAATTAAAACCACATTGAGATTCCATCTCACTCCAGAAAGAATGACCAGGATAAAGAAAACTACTAACAATAAATGCTCAAGAGGCTGTGGGGAAAAGGGAACTCTGCTGCACTGTTGTTGGGACTGTAGCCTGGTGCAACCACTGTGGTGGTCAGTCTGGAGATTCCGCTAAAAGCTGGGATTGGAAGTCCCATTTGACCCAGCTGTTCCACTTCTAGGCATATTCCCAGAAGAACTGAAAACACTGTACCACAGTGATATATGTGCACCCATGTTTATAGCAGCACAATTTGTAATAGCCAGATACTGGAAACAACCTAGATGCCCGTTAACTGAGGAATGGATAGAAAAGTTGTGGTATTTTTATACAATGGAATGCTACTGAGCTGTAAAGAATGATCACATTGAATATTTTTAAATAAATGTATGTAACTTGAGACCATACTCGTAAGTGAAATATATACATAAATGTATAAATATCATATAGTCTCCCTAGTGTAAGAAATGATGAGTACATAAGATTTTATGGTAGTCATAGTTCCCCATTACATTGTTTTGAAGACTTATAAGGTTTTTATTCATTGGTTGGAAGGGCTTTATTGTGTTTTGTTTGATTTTATTATGTGTGATGGTTTGAACAGCTACTTTTAAGAAAACAAAACATTATGGCAGCTATTGCTGATTTAGTATCATCTTGCTTGAAGACATACCATGCTTCTGTTCTTCTATTTCTATTGATTCTATCATGTTGTGTCTTACTGGGTTTTAATATGTGTGATAGTATAAACAAATTTTTATGGAAAATGTGATATTATAGTATCCATTGATCATATTCTGTTATTTGGTTTTGAATGTCCTGTAATACCTTAATTCTCTTGAATGGTTTTATATTATTTTGTTTTGTTTGATATTATTGTGTGTGGAGGTATACTCAACTATTTCAAAGAAAGAGATATCATGGTAGCTACTGTTAATATCTGGTTTTCTTGTTTGGAAGTGCTGTGTTGCTTACATTGTTCCATTCTGATTTGCCTCATTCTGTCCTTTTTTGTTTTATTCTCTTTAAAATCAAATTAAAAAATAAACAATCGGTACAGTATTTGTACAGACGTGTCTTTAACAAAGAAAGGCTTATAGCAAATTAGCCCATGAGATGATGTTTAAAATCAGAGCAGGACCGACATTCACCAATGAAGCAGGCCGCCTTGCCCTGGTGAAATACATCATGTGTGCCCTGGTGGAGAGGCCAAGCACAGCAGGACACTTTCCTGAGGTGCTCCACAGAACTATCAGTTGGTCAGTGAGGTGAACTCACATGGTGTTTTGGTGTACAGAAACACAGAAAACAAGTGGTTGTGCAGGGATGCCATTTTATTTCAAAGAGCCACAAAGTCTTGATGTAGAAGTAGGGAAGAGTCATCTAATCACAGTGGACTAGTGGCTCCTGGAAGCAGATGGGTAATTCAATTGATAGTAGGAACTAGGGCCACCCTGACTCTGTTCTGGTGGCTGCCTTGGTGCAGTGGCACAAGCAGGCAAGCAGCTTTGGAATGTTGTGGGATAAGGGCACTTTTCTCATCCTATGACCAGAAGGTAAATGTAGATGGTGGTGTGAAACAGAAGACGCTGTACAAGGAAATGAAGGAGCCACCTGTACCTGGGTCTGGGATCAACCCTGGGCTCTTCCTACCTGAGGGTTCCACAATAACTGGGAGAGTGATAGAGGGACAAACACAGTAAAGAGAAATGGACATCCAAAATGTTGTTAGCTGAAGACCAGGCCCTGGCCCCACAGGCAGACAGTAAATCAGTCCCATATTCAGCACAAATCCTACTGCAAAGTTGGTGGGGTTACACATCACATTTATGGGATCTGACTTGGACACTACCATGAAACTGTGAACACCAGAGGAATTTTACTAGTCTTATTTTTATTTCTTTCTGTGTTTTTCTTTTTCAGTCTGTTTGGTGTTTTTTGCTTTCTTGTTTACTTTTTTTGGTTTTTGATTACTTTGTACTATTTATGTTCTTACCTTGAGTTTTGTTTTATTCTGTTTGAGTTTCTCTCTTCCCTTAACTATCTCTCTTGATTTTATATTTTTATTTGCATGAGCATAGTCTCTTCTCTTTCTTATTCACCTCAATATTATTTTGCTTTCTCTTTCATTCTTTTGCTTCTACACTGTAGTCCTGTTTTCCAAAACATGGGTGATCATCCTTTGCCTTACAATTGTGCCCCTACATTTCTCCTCATTCATTTGTCTTTTTGGTCACCTAATACTCCAAGGGGAAACTCATTACACACAAGTTCCTGGTATATGTTGGATCTTGTTATTAAAATGTAGAACTTGCTTCTACGGTTTAAGTTAATAAATTAATAATTATCACAGTTTGTCATTAGCTAGGCTGTGCTTGATGCCATTGTCATTGTTTTTGTACTACTTTAGCCAAAATGTAATACATTTCATAATTGCTTTTTTGTTTTGTATGACAACATTGTGATTTGGGAAATAACCATCACCATAGTCCTGTATCAAAGGGTGGAGTGCTGAGTCAAATAAATAGCAATTTCTCATCCTTAATAAATTTTGAAGGCAGGTTTCTGGGATAAACACAAAGACTAAGAAATACCAAAATCTAGTTGATGTGTCTGAGGAATTGACATATCCTAAGGGATCCTCAATATTAGGGATAAATTATTTACAAAAATATATCTATAAGCACCAACACAGAAAATAATACAAAATAAAAATTAGTGAATGACAAGATGCAGAAGCAAAATGCAACCTAAACCTGAAGCCCTCCCAGGAAATCTCCAGTGTGAGATGAGATAGAAGGAACTGGAAACCACACCCTGGACCTTTTTGAAATGATAGAGGCAGAAGTAAAACAAAGCAAAACAAAACAAAAACAAATGGAGGTGATTGTAGAAAAAATAATCTCTTAAATTAAAAAAAGCAAATTATTATCAAATTGAAAGACAAGCCCATGAACCTAAAAGAGACACAGATTTTAAAAACTGTGGAGCTTAGGAAAATTATGAAACCCACAAATGCCCATAAAAGACAGAATTGGGAAAAATTAAACAGATCCAAACAGATATCTAGGAGATTAAAATTTGGATTACAAGTATACACAGTACATTGAATGAAGGCAAGACCAAACATCAGTTTAGAACACAAAATTACAGTTAGTGACCATAAAAAAGATATCTTCAAAATGTATGTTGAAAAGGACCATGAAAAAATCAATCCAATAAGTGCAAGATGAAGCAAAGGAGAACAGCATAAGTTTGATTGAAGTTAATGAGAAAACTGTAGAGAGTGTAAATGTCATAAAATCTCTTCATAGAAGAAATTCCAGAAAACTTCCCAAACATGGTTGATAAATTTCACATAGAGATAAGTGAGGCAAATTGAACTTCAAACAGCTGTGATCAAAACAAATACACACCAAGGTATATAATAATCAGGATTTCAAATATCCAGCATAAAACCAAAATATTAAAAATGGTTAGACACAAGAAGCAAATTATTTATAAAATAAAACACATGAGAATCACAGTAGACTACTCAACACAAACCCTCAAATCAAGGAGAATTTGGAATGAAATATATCAAGCTCTGAAAGAAAGAAAAAATCTCTCCAACTCAGATTAATGTACACTTCAAAACTATCTTTAAATGTCTGTGGAGAAATAAGTTCATGACAAAGAACAACTGATGAAATTTATTACCACTAAACTGGATCTCCTAAATGTTAGAAAGGATATTTTAGAAAAAGATATGAAAGATCATAGTTCCAAGAGCACCAACAGAAAGAAAACACTAGGCTAGCCAAACAATTACACAGAGGGGAAAGACAAGTCCAACAAAAGGAAAACACTATGAGAAAGATAGACTAATACATATAAACTATAAGCATCAATATAAATGGCCTCATTTCAGCAATCAAAAGAAACAGCTACCAGAATGTATCAAAAAGCAAGATCTAGCAACATGATGCATACATGAAACACATTTAATTTATAAATAAATTGATAGAATGAAAGTCAAAGAATAGAAAACAATACTTCATGTAATAGGGACCCAGAAAAAAGCAGCGATATCTATTGTATTTGCATCCAGTGAGAATTTGAAACTAAGACTATTCAAAAGAGAAAAAGATGCTCACTACATATTTGTTAAGGGAAATCACCACAAGAAGAGGTAACAATAATAAATATATATGCATCAAAGACCAGTGTACTCAACTATCTAATCAAATATTAATGGATTTGAAAAGTCAAATAATCACTAACAATGGTAATGGAGGACCATAATAGTCCACTGTCAAATATATATAGGTAAATAGGCAAAAAGAATCAACAAAGAAATATCACAACTAAAGCAAACCTGTGAACAAATGGACTTAGTAGATGTACAGATGTCTGGGACATCAGGAAACACATCCTCCTCACCTGCAAATGAAATGTCCTCCAAAATAGATCATATACTAGCCCAAAGAATATGCTCAAGTGAATATAAGGACTTTGAAATTATTCAGTGCACAATTTCTGACCATTCTGAAATGAAATTGGAAATCAACTTCAAAAGAAACCACAAAACCCCCATAAAAACATAAATATTAAATAACATGCTCATGAAAATCAGTTGGTCACATATGAAATTAAAGAAGAAATTAAACATCATCTATAACTGAATGATAATGTTGATACTTATGAGATGCAAAGAAACTAGTCCTAAGAAGGAAATTTACATTGGTGAGTTCTCATATCAGAAAAACAAATGAGCTCAAATAAACAATCTAGTGTTGAACTTCAAATGTCTAGAGAAAGAAGAGTATGTTAACTCAAAGTTCATGCAAGGGAGGAAATTTTAATGATCAGAGTAGGAATTAATGCAACTGAGACTAAGAAAAGACTACAAAGCACCAATATATCAAGCAGTTGGTTTATGGAAATATTATATAAAATTGATAAAGCCTTAGTCAACCTTATAAAAAAGGGGAGGTATAAAATTTAAATTAATGCAATTACAAATGAAAAGGATGAAGTCACAACAGACCATGTAGAAATCCAGATTATCAAAACCTACTACAAAAAAAGTACTCTAATCAGATAGAAACAGAAGAAATGGGCACATTCCACGATACATATGAATTGCCAAAACTGAATCTAGGAGATATAAAAATTCCAAATAACCCAATGTCAGTTAATGAAATTGAAAATGTAATAAAACACATACCAACAAAGAAATTGCCAGGTCCTGATGGGTTCACTGCTGGATCCTACCAGAAGTTAAGAGAAGATCTAATGCCACTATTGATGAAACACTTTAATGCATTTGAAATGGAAGCAGTACCAGCAAACTCATTATTGGAAGCAAGTATTATCTTGATACCAAAATCAGAACAGGACCCATCCCAAAAAGTGGACTGCAGGCCAGAGTCCCTAATGAACATAGAAACAAAAATATTCAATAAGATATTGGACAACAGAATGCAGCACATCATGAAGAAGATTATTCACCATTATCAAATAGGGTATATCCCAGTGATTCAGAGATGGTTTAATGTGTGCAAATCAATAAATATTATACACAATATTAACAGAGATAAAGACAAAAAAAACATGATGATCTCAACAGACAGAAAAATATATTTGACAAGTTCAACATGCATTCAGCACAAAAACCCTATAGAACATTGGAATACACTGTTTCTATCTCAGACTGATAACAGTCATCTATGACAAACTAAGAGCCAATATCATACTAAATGGTCAAAAATGAACTCTTTCACTCTAAAATCAAGAATAGGACAAGGATGTCCACTATGAACACTTTTATTTAATATAGATCTGGAAAAATTTACCAGATTAATTATGCAAGAGAAATAAATAAAAGGAATAAAAGTAGGAAAGAAAGTTACAATTATTATTTGGGAAGGACACTATAATCTACATAAGAGATGCCAATAACATCAGCAAAATACTTGTGGGTTTAGTAACTGAATTCAGCAGCAGAACTGGATACAAAATCAAAACTCAAAACTCAATTTCATTACTGAATACAAGCAACAAATACCGAGAGAAATTAAGGAAACCATACCTTTCATAATAGCATTGAACAAAATTAAACACTTATAAATCAGTTTAACAAAGAAGTAAAGATTTGTGCATTGAAAACTACAATTCTCTGAAAAAGGAGATTGAAAAGCACATCAGAAAATGGAACTATGATGTTTTCTTATGGCTAGGAAGATCCAAAATAGTAAAAATGGCCTTACTTCCAAAATTGTGATACAGGTTTAATGAAATCCTACTCAAAATATCATTAGCGTACCTCACAGAACTAGAGAAAATATTTCTAAAATTCATTTGGAACCAAAAGAGAACAGGAATACAAACCAAAACAGTACTAAGCAACAACTGCAAGGCATGGGGCATCAAAATCTCTGACTTAAAATTATAGTACAAAACAACTATGAGGAAAACAGCATGATAATGGCAAACAGACAGACCTGAGAATCTGTAGAACATATTAGAAGATGAAGACACAACTACAAACACACTTAGGCAACTTACCTTTGAAAAAGGGGCCAAATTTGTTCATTGGAAGAAAGATAGCTTCTTTAATAAATGGTGGTGGAAAAAGTGGATTTCCACATGCCGAAGTCTAAGACTAGACTCATATCTCTCAATGTACACTAAACTAAAATTGAAGTGGATCGTAGATCTAAACATTAACACAGAAACACTGAACCTATTGGAAGAGAAAATAGCACTCTTGAAGACGTAGATGTAGGCAAAGATTTTGTGAAAAAAAAACCCAGTCACATAGGAAATCATACAAAGCATCAACAGCTGTGATCTCATACAAGTAGTAACCTTTTGAACAGCAAAATAAATTACTAATAGAGTCAAAAGACAACCAACAGAGTGGGAAAAGTTTTAGACAGTTGTCCCTTGGACAAAGTCCTAATATCTAGAATACATAAAGTATCGAGAAAAATTAGATCAGTCCAATTTAGAGGCACAATCCAAAAATGGGCATCTGGCATGAATAAACACTTCTCAGATGAAGAAATGTAAGCAGAAATTGAATATATGGAAAACTTTTCAACATCACTTGTAATTTGAGAGATAAAAATTAAAACAATGCTGAGATTCTATATCACTCCAGAAAGAATGTTTATTTTCAAGAAATCAACCAATAACATATACTGGTGAGGCTGTGGGGAAAAAGTAACAATTCCCCATTGTTACTGGAAGTGTATACAGGTGCAACCTCTGTGGAAATAAGCCTTGAGATTCCTCAAAATTTAGGATTCATAGTCTTATTTGAACAAGTTATTTCCTCTCTTGTATCTTTCAGGAAAAATTTTTAAAAATCATGTCATAAGGATGAATGCACACCCATATTTACAGAAGTGCAGCTTGTAATAGCTAAATTTTTAAACAAATCAAGTGCTTAACAATTGAGTAATGGATAGAACAGATGTGGAATTTTTTAAAAGAATGTAAAATGGAGTACTACTCAGTCATAAAAAGATAAACCAAATACATTTCTAGGTAAATGTATGCACCATGATACTATACTGTTAAGTGAAATAAATCAGTCACATATGTGTAAATATTTCATTGCCTGATGTGAGAAACTGAAAGTGTAAATAAAGAACAAAGTGTGTTATAGGTATTGTGAAATAGAAATTGTTCCAAAAGGGAACTGGGGAAGAAAATAGGGAAATGAAGGAAATGAAAAGGAAAGAAAACATAAGGATAAAATGGAAGCAAAGTTTTGTTAATAAGAAGTGAAAGAGGGGTTGAAAGGAGGAGAGAGGATTGGGGAAAAAGAACATGAATCCAGATATATACAGATAAAAATTCCCTATGTTGAATATGACCATAATATATATCTAAACTGCACCAATGTACTTAATTAAAAATATGTCTAATACCAGTAATCATTAGTGGAATGCAAGTCAAAACCACAATGAGCTGTCACTATGCATCTATTAGGATATCTCTTAAAGACAAAACCAGAAAATTGCAAGTGTTTGTAAAGATATAGTAAAATTTAAATGTTTATTCATTATCAGTGACAACATAAATCATTCTCATAGTTTCTCAAGAAGTTAGAAAAGATACTATGTTATTCAAAAATTCCAGTTTTACGTATATGCTTAAAAGGATGGAAAGACTTGGCCATTTATTTATATATCCATATTCACATAGTAAGAACTCTTAATTAAGAACAGAGTAAAAGCTCTTATAAAAGCTAGTTCTAAAATTCATGTAGTATTTCAAGAGACACCAAATAGTCAAAGACCATTAAAGAGAAGAAAAAAGTGAGAGTGCTCATAGAGTGCAACTACAAAACTTAATTAAAAAATGGTAAAGTATTGGTAATCTAAGCATTTCTTACTGACATAGAATAGACATGAGTGAATGGAATACAATGAGAGCCCAGAAATAATCCAATACATCTATCATCTTTGACAAGGATCCCAAAATCCAATGGGGTGAAAAACCATATTTCCAACAGACTGTGGTGGGAAAACTGAATAGCAACAAAAAAAAGTATCGAGCTAGCTACCTCATATCATAAATAACATTGAATGAAATTAATTCAAAGACATAAAATAAGAGCCAAACTAGAAAGTGCATAGAAGAATTTGGGACGTATTAAATTTTTATGGTCTGGATTTGGTAAAGGATTTTAAATATCATGACAAAATTTAAATTAACAATGACAATAGATAAATTGGACTTCATAAAAAACATTCAGTGCTTCAAAGCATATTATCAGAAAGAATAAAGACAACCCAATGAATGAGATAAAATATTTTGAAAATGAAATATCTAGTAGATCTCTTGTTCAATAATAAAAAGGCAAATAGCTCAATAAAATGGGAAAAGAATCAAATAGGCAATTATTCAGATAAGAAACACATGAAAAAAATCACTAATATTATTAGTGGTTTGGGAAATGCAAATAGAAACAAACAACCAACAATGGTGACTGAAATTAAAAAGTTAAGTAATAAGGAATGTTTATGAATATGGGGAAAATCATAAACCTCATTCACTACTGCAGGAAATTTAGTTTGGGGAAGTCATTTTGGAAAATACACTGGCAGTTCCTCAAACAACTAAACATAGCATTCCTATATGATCTGCTAATTCCATTTCTACTGATATGGTTAAGTGAAATGAGAGTATATGTCCACACAAAAATATCTACTGAAATATCAACTGCAGCACTATTCATAAGAGAAAAGTAGAATTGACTCAAATTTCTATCAACCAATGAATAATAAATGACTATATAAACAATATAATACTATGAAACTATTAAGTTATAAAAAGAAATGAAATACTAATGCATGGTAAAGGAGAAATGAACTTTAAAAATATTATCCTAAGTGAAAGAAGACAGTTAAAAAGATCAAATATTACATAATTCCATTAATAAGAAATGTGCAGAACAAATGAATATATGTATAGAGAAAATAGTACGTGGTTGTTTAGCCCTGAAGTGGAGATTACAGATGGGTGTATAGGAAGCATAACTGAAGAAAAATGGAGTTTCTTTGCTTTTCCTTTTGGAGACAAGGACATGCTATGAAACCCAGGCTGGCCTCAAGTTCATGATCTTCTTGCCTCAGAATATTAAGTGTTTGGATTACACAGGGCCACCATCACACCCACCTGGAGATTCTTTTGCAATTGATTAAAACGTTCTAAAATTGGCTGTGATAGTGCTTGCACATATATGTGAATATATTAAAACACATGAATTTATATTTCAAATAGTCAATTAATACAATGTGTGAATTTTGTCCCAATATATCTGTCAGAATTAATAAATTGATTTAAAAAATCTTCCCATGTATTTATAAGCTAACAAAAAATTTAAAATGTGCAAAATTTGATGACTCACATAAGACCAATGGGCAATAACTCCATAAGAGTGATACATAAAATATGAAAATATTATTTAATATTTAGACATTAGAGAAATGAAAATTAAAATCACAATATGGTAATATTACTGACCACTAGAATGGCTAAAATTGAAATTTTGGAAAATGTCAATTGTCATGGATGTATAACACTTGTGACTATTAGTACTGTTATGAGAATGTAAAATCACACAAATGAAAATGTTAAACTTTATTTTATTTATTTTATTTTATTTATTTTATTTTAAAGAGAATAAAACAAAGGAGGGCAGAACAGAGCAGATCACAACAGGACAACATAGGCAACACAGTACTTTACATTAAAACAACCAGACATTAACAGTAGCTATCACAATATCTCTTTCTCTGTTATAGTTGAGCATAGTTTCAAATACAATAATATCAAACATAACAAAATAGTATAAAACCATTCAAAGAGTGAAAGAATTACAGGGCATTCTGAACTGAATAACAGAGAATGATCAATGGGTAATATAATATCACATTTTCAATAAAATTTTTGTTTATACTATCACACATATTCAAATCCCAATAAGACACAATGTGATAGATAGAACCAATGGTAGTAGAAGAATAGAAGCATGGTAGCACTTCTAAGAAGGATGATATTAAATCAGCAATAGCTGTCATAATGTTTTGTTTTCTTCAAAACAGCTGTTCATACCATCATGCATGATATAGTCAGACAAAACAGAATAAAACCGTTCCAACTGATGAATGAAAACATTGAAAGGCTTCAAAGCTATGAGATGGGGACTCATGCTTACCATAAAACCTTATATACTCTTATCAGCTCTCATACTAGGGAGACTATATGGTATTTAAACATGTGAGTCTGGTTTATTTCACTTAAGAGAATGGTCTCAAGTCGTGTCCATTTATTTATAAATATCTCAATGTGATCATTCTTTATAGCTGAGCAGTACTCTATTGTATAAACATGCCACAACTTTTTTATCCATTCCTCAGTTGATGGACACTTAGGTTGTTTCCAGGATCTGGCTATTACAAATTGTGCTGCTATCAACATGGGCGCACATATATCATTGTGGTATGATGTTTTCAGATCTTCTGGGAATATGCCTCGAAGTGGGATAGCTTGGTCAAATGGGACCTCCAAACCCAGCTTTTCGAGGAATCTCCAGACTGACCTACACAGTGGTTGCACCAGTCTACACTCCCACCAGCAGTGCAAAAGAGTTCCTTTTTCCCCACAGCCTATCCAGCACTTGTTGTTGGTAGTTTTTTTCTATTCGGGCCATTTTTTCTGGGGTGAGATGGAATCTCAGTGTGGCTTTAATTTGCATTTCTCTCATGGCAAGTGATGATGAACATTTTTTCATATATTTATTTGCCATTTGTATTTGTTTATCTTAGAAGTGTGTATTCATTTTTGGATTGGGCCTTTGAATTTCAAGGGTCTGAGTTTTTTTTTTAATTCTTTATAAGTTCTAAACAGAAGTCCTTGGTCTGAGGGACAACCCATTAAGATTTTTTTCCAATTCGTGGGTTTTCTTTTCACTCTGACACAAACCTCTTTCGACATGTAGAAACTCTTTAATAAGATATGGTCCCAGTTATTGATTCTGGGAAGTATTTCCCGTGCAGTTTGATTCTTGTTCATGAATTCTCTACCTACCCCTATATCTTCGAGGTTTTTACCTACTTTGTCTTCCAACAGATTTAATGTTTCTGTTTTAAGATTTAGATCTTTGATCCATTTAGTTTGTAGTTTAGTGCATGGTGATAGGCATGGGTCTAGTTTTAATCTTCTGCATATGGATAGCCAATTTTTCCAGCACCATTTGTTGAAGAGACTGTCATTCTTCCAGCGAACATATTTGGCCCTTTTATCAAAGATAAGGTGTTTGAGTGAGTTTGTGGTTGTGGTTATATCTTCCAATCTATTCCACTGGTCTTCAGGTCTATTTTTATTCCAGTACCATGTTGATTTTATTACTGTAACTTTGTAGTGTAATTTCAAGTCAGCGATTGTGATGCTTCCTGCCTTGCATTTGCTGCTTAGAATTGCCTTTGCTATTCTAGGTCTCTTCTGGTTCCAGATGAATTTTAGGAGGGATTTCTCTAGATCTATGAGGTATGTTTGTGGTATTTTGATTGGGATTGCATTGAATCTGTATAGTAATTTAGGGAGAATGGCCACTTTCACAATGTTCATTCTTCCTATCCATGAACAGGGGATGTTTTTCCATTTTGTGAGGTCCTCTTCATTTTCCTTTTTCAGGGTATGATAT
>PVJX010031169.1:0-21419 GCA_004027295.1 Dolichotis patagonum
AAGGCCTTTGAATTAAACTAAAACTCCTGCCTTTTTTATTTTTTATTTTGAGATAGTATCTCATGAAGTTACTACATTTCTCAGGCTGGGCTTGAGTTTGCAATCCTTCTGCCTCAGCCTCCAGAGCTGGGATGGAAGATGTGCATCCCCAACCCCAGGGTGGTCTCTTGCTTTGATTTGTAACAACGAAGATGTCTTGGTCCAATTTGACATGTTTTTGAGAAACCTATCCAATTCCAGTCTTCTGTACTGGATCAGCAGAGAAGTTAGTAGTACCCATACTATAGACAAACTTCTCTTCCCAGTAATATCCTTCCACTTTCTGAATGGCATTTATTGCTTCCCAATAAATTTTCAGTGTTCAACTATCATCTCTGTTTATTTACAGGTACCCAATCTGAAACAGTCGTTATTCCTACTCCTGGTGAGGCTTCTAATATCCAGGGTGGAGGCTGGCAGAGCCAAGCCATTCGTGAAAATTTCCTAACATCAAATCAATTTGTATTGTACTCTTCCACAATTCTAGTCTGTCTTGTAGTCGAGAAGTTTGCTTGAAGAAGGGCTGGCACTTCTCACCGGCCTGCCTTTTGTTCTTAGAGCACAGTAGGAGGCACACGTCTACAGATGGAGCAATATGTCTTTCAAATGCTAGGAACTAAGTACTAGGCAGAACACTCAGGAAACCTTTTTTCAGTGGCTCTGTGCATTCTAGATAGGTGCACAAGTTCACCACCGTCATTTCTACCTGCCAGGGACCCACGAAAGTTACAATCTAGCTCAAATCCTCAAAGAAGCCTCTGCTGATTGTACCAGGACATGGTTGTTCTCCCTTAGTAAAAGCAGAACTAAATATACTACAGTACCTTAATATGAATGCCAAATTTCAGTATTTAATATATTCTTGGGATAAATACTGCATTGTATACTATTCAGAAGCAGTTTAGTAGAGTGCTTAGGAGGCAGAGTACTCAGACTAAATCAGGATCAAACTTTGACTCAGGCATTTATTAGCTATGCATTCTTATAACTGAAGTAAATTAAGCACTTTGTACTTTAGTTACCTTGAACTGCCAAAGGAAGACAGCAGTAACCACATCTTAATGCAGTGACTGCTCTCAGCATTGTAAGTAGCAGGATAACAAGGCAACAGGTATGACTCCTGGTGTACTGCACCACAAGGTGCACTCCACCCATGAATACTTAATCTGCACCTAAACAGGACTCAGCACTGCTTTCCATTTCAGAAACTAAGAAATACAGAAATCTCTCAAACAACACAAGGAACAAATCAGGTAATTCAGAAGTTGATAATTCTCATAAATACCTAGTCCAATGTTTCTCTTGCTTTTAGACTTTCTTTCTTTTCTTTCTTTCTTTCTACTTTCTTTCTTTCTTTCTTTCTTTCTTCCTTCCTTTCTTCCTTTCTTCCTTTCTTCCTTTCTTTCTTTTCATTTGAGGCAGTGTCTCATTATGTAGTTCAGGCCAATTTTGAACTCACCGTGTAGACCAAACTGGCCTTGAACTCAAGGCAATCCTCCTGCCTCAGCCTCTGGAGTGCTAGGATTATAGGCGTGCTCCACCATGCCCAGTTTAACATTTATTTTTAGAGCAATTTTCAACTTAGAGAAAAATTACAATGACAATATGGTTTGCACATATTGCCCATAACCTGTTTATCTAATTGTTAACATATTAGTATGGTAGATTTGTTATTCTTAATGAACCAGTACTGACACATTATTGTTTACTACAGTTCATGGGAATTCAGATTTTTAAAATTTGTATCTGATTCCCTTTGCTGTTCCACACCCTGTCAGGATAGCAAATTATTCTCAGTCCTTGTGCTTTACTAGGTTCCTGTTGGCTGTGACAGTCTCACAGAATTTCCTCTACTTGGTGACCTTGACAGTCTCTAGGAGCACTGGTCAGGAATGCCATAGAATGTCTATTTAGTTCACTGAAAGTTTTTCTCATGATTGGCCTTGATTATGTGAAGGGCCATTTTCATGCCATCCTATCACGAGCCCCTCCTGTCAGCATGACTGACCTCTGCTGACTGCCCTCACCATCTGGACAAAGAAGGGTTTCTTGAGTCTTTTCAATGTGAGAGGTTCGTTTTTTCTCTTCCACGCTGCCCTCTTTGGGAGGCAGCCATGTGTAGTGAGCCCTGAAGGAGTGGGGAGTTATTCCCCACCTGCAGAAGGACAAAGTGTCTACATAAATTATGCAGAATTCTGTATAGGAAATTTATAGTGTCTCATGCATTTATGTATTCAGACATTTATATCAGTATGCATTAATGGATATTTCATTCATATTTTAGGTTATAACTTAACGCTACTTTAATTTTCTGCCCAAATTGTTCAAGCTTTGGTCGTTGGTACCTCATTCACTTAGACTTGGTACTCCTTCAACATAGCCCCATAGATGTGGGAATGTTCTTTTACTGCTTTTTTTTTGTACATCTTTTATTTCTGTCATTTTGAGATATTTCAGCCTGAATTTGTGTATTACCTGACTGAAACTTAGAATCATCCATTGTTTGGAGAATGGCAGCAGAAATCAAAATCTGAGCAGTGGGTGTTCCTATTGCCAGTGAGTATCAGTGCTTCTATGTGCTTTCAGCTGACAGAGCTGGTAAATGTATGCTTGTCTCTCAGTTCATGAGTATATACCTGTCTATACTGCATCTCTCTACAGCCATCTGTCTTGGTTACTTTTCTCTCATTGCTGGGAATGAATACTCAACACCCAAAATGAAGGAAGGAAAGGTTTATTTAGCTCACAGTTTGTGGAGCTTTCAGTCCATAATCAGCTGGCTCCAAGGCAGGGTGACATGACACTAGGATAACACTTCAAGGCAGCAGCCAGCAAAAGCAGCCAGAACAAAAAGTGGGAAGAGCAAATCTCTTTTCCTCCCTTATATTGTGCATAGGCCACCACCACCCCTACCAGGGCAAGTGCAGCACTCAAAAATCTCCTTGCCCTCCTCTTGCACAGGATGAGGACATTTACAAAGTGAGGACCCTGGCTCTCTGCAGAGTCCTTTAAACTTCTAAACTTCTCAAGTTGATACAGTGTATCAACCATAACACCACCGTTTTCTATATTAAGCCAAACATAAGGTTTATAACTCTAATTCATTACCATATGGGTCCTTCTAGCTCACCCCATTTCTTTTTCTTTTTCCTTTAAATTAGTACATATTTGCTGTACATATCATTATATTCTTCATGCAGAATTGGTTTACATGCATAACAAATTTTGATTCTTTTTTCATCCCATTTTCCTCCTGCCTTTCTCTACCCCTCCGTCTCTTGGTCCCCTACCTTTTGCAAAAGTCACATATCCCTATTTTCTACTATATTAATTTTGTGCTATGTTTACATTTTGGGAATCCCATATAAGAGAAACAATTAAATATTTAATCTTGTGTGTCTAATTCATTTTGCTGAACACTATGGTTTCAAAGTGTATCCATTTTTCTACAAATGGCTCAATTTTATTCTTCCTGATGGCAAACTAATATTCCATTGTGTATAAATGTCACATTTTCTTTATCCATTCTCTGCTGATATACATACAAGCTGCTTCCAAGTTTAAGTCGTATTAATTGTGCTTCTATAATCTCTGGTAGCATATTGCAAGTAATAAGATGTCTTTAAATCAAGAAGATGTCTAGAAGGGGGATAGCTGCCTCGAATGGGATTTCTAGCTTTAGTTTTTTGAGGAATCTCCATACTGATTTTCTTAATGTTTGTGTTTGTTAGTAATGCTAATAAAATATAGATGGATTTGGTTTTTTCCCTTTAGCCTCTGCTTCTTTTGTTACTATTTGATTTCTTTATGTTAGCCATTCTTTCTGGAGTAGGGTGAAATATCAGTGTTAACACAATTATCTAATATCCTGATATGTTGAACATTTGCCATGTATTTATTGGCCACTTTTACTTTGTCTTCTGAAACAGCTCTATTCCTTTCAGTTGCCCATTTGTTAACTGGATCATTTATTGAAAGTTTCTATAATAAAAACTGCAGTACTCTGAAAAACTGAGATTGGAGAAAATATCAGAAAATGGAAAGCTATCCCCTATTCGTGGATAGGTGAATTAATATTGTCAAAATAACCATACTTCCAAAATTGATTCACAGATTTAATACAATACCAGTTAAAATACCAACAGCATTCTTTGCAGAACAGAGAAAACAACCCTAAAATTCATATGAAGCCATAAGAGGCCCAGAATAGCAAAAGTAATCCAGAGTAACAAGAGCAAAGCACGAAGCATTATGATCCTGGATTTGGAGTTATATTACAAAGCTGCACTGACAAAAAAAAAAAAAAACCATGATATTTCTACAAAAACAGAGTTGTGGATCAATGGAATGGAACAGAACACAGGGTGCAGAAACAACTCCAGACACCATCAAACATCAGTATCAGTTGTCTGACTAAAGGCTTATATCAAGGAAAGGAAGCTTATATAACAAATGGTGCTGGAAAACTGGCTATCCATATACAGAAAATGATTCTAGACTCATCATGTCTCACCACCCACTAATTAAAATCAAAATGGAGCCAAGATCTAAATATTAAAGCAGAAACACTTAGCATGTTGGAAGACAAATAGGCAAAAGTCTTGATGAGAGGCACAGGCAAGGACTTTCTGAACAGAAGCACAGTGGCACAAAAAATAGTATCAAGAATCAACAAATGGGATCATATCAGATTTCAGAACTTCCGCACAGCAAAGGAATCAACTAACAGAGAAGAGACAACTTAACAGATTGGGAAAAATATCCCCAGCTAGTTCTCAGACAAGAAAACTAATATCTAGTAATATACAGAGTCCACAAAAAAATTGTGCACACACTTTAGGGAAAGACAGTATATTTTTTCAATAATGATGTTATCCTCGCATCGGGAACCCTAGAAGAAACCTTGTATTGCAGAAAACACATTACACTGCCGGGCCTTAGAGAAGAATTGAAAATGTGTGCTCAGCAATCCTAATGACCAAGGTTACCCAAGTACGAGTTTGCCATATTAATAAATGCTGGAAGCTAATCCCAACCCCTTTGAGTACCCCCGGTAATTGTAGAGGCCAAAAGTAACTTGTATTAACCTGATGATTCCTCACTAAATTTAGTATTAATATATTTATACTAGTTTTTCTTTCTTTTTTTGAAGTATATATAAATTTTTTGGCAGACTCTTTATAAAGAAACACACATACATACACACAAAAAATTAATGTTCCCTCCTTATAGGTAATCTTGCACTCACACCGTGAAAAATCTGCCTCCACCCATTCACCATTCATTTACTGAATAATGAGTTCCAGTATGTATTATATGCACAATAGCATCCGAAATATTAATCCATTCATGTATGGAAAGCAACTTTAGCCACTGCTTATTGTTTTTTTTTTTTAACTTTATCGCTAGGCACTCTACTTAACTTCAAAATTAATTAGGTCATAACTTTGTCTTTACTCATTCTGTTGAGGATTGATTTTTTTGGCTGTGATACAATTAGATCATTTGTGTCAGAGTATACATTCCATTTTAGGGTCTCTCAACTTGCCAAATGTTTTTTTAAACTTTATATGCATTAAGGCTTTTTGTGTTACATAGTTCTATGGGTTTTGGAAAATGCAATATCAAACTCCTCCAAAGTGGTTGTCCTCTTTCGCATTCCCACCATCAGTGAATAAAACATCTTGCTTCCCTTCACACTTGCCAGTATTTGGTGTTAAGTTTTGAGGGGTTTAGCATTTTAATAGGTAGTATTTTATGACTGTTTCAATTTACAATATTCGATAGTGAATAATTGAACTGGAAATTTTTCCATATGTTCATATTCTATCTGTGTTTATTCTTTGATGAAACATCTACATTCTTTAATATTTTATTTGGGTTGTTTCTTTATTCTTAACTTTCATGAGCTGTTTATATAGTTTGGATATAAAGTTCTTTATTGCTATATATTTTGAGGATACTATTTCTCCATTTGTGACCTGCATTTTCCCTCTTATAACAATGTCTTTCATAATAGAGAATTCTTAGTTCAAATAAAGTTCAATTTATCAATCTTATAAATTATTTCACTTTGGACAGTGCTGTTTTAAATATTATATTTCTAATTTTAAAGTCAAAATCTCCATTGCTAGTGCAGAGACATTGTAATTGACTTTAAATATCAGTCTGTACCCTGCAAACTTATCAGCTTTTTAGAATTTCTTCCACAATCATGTCATCTGTGAACAAAGATGGTTTCTTTTCTTCTTCCATAATTGGATATCTTTTGTTTCCTTTTCCTATCTTACTGCATTTGTAAGGATTTCTGTGTAATATTAAACAGCAGGGTAGTAGAAAATATCACTGTATTTTCTCCAAAATTAGGAAGATTTCTATTTTTTACACTTAAATATGGTTGTTACCCATAGATTGTTTGTAGATAGATGCTCTCCAATAAGTTGAAGGAGTTCCCCTCTCTTCTTAAGTAGTTTTTTCATAAATAGGTGTTGAATTTTGTTGGATGCTTCTTATCAATGTTAATATAATCATATATTTTATTTTCTTTATTTCTTTTATTTTCTTTAGCCTGCTTTTGTGATGCATTGTGTAAGAGAATATTGAAGTGTTGAACCAGAATCCCATATATTAAAAGAATTTCACTTGACCATGAAGAATTAATTCCACTAAGTATAATTTTTTATATATTATATTTAACTTGCTAATATTTTCCAGCTTTATTGAAGTATAATTGAAATAACAAATCCATATAATTGGAATTCTGGGAAGATGGTGGGAAAGGAAGCAGCAGAGCAAACAGCCTCTCTGAGAGGAAAAGCCCAGATGCTGCAATATAGCATTCTGGAGAAGAGCAGAAGGAAAGAAATGTGTCCCCTCGACCAAAAAAAATTAAAGTGAGAATCAAAGCCCACAGAGAGAATAAAAAAAGAAAAAGAAAAGAAAAGTTAAACAGAAGGCAGTAACTGGAAGTGCTTTCACTGGAAGTGGTCCCACCGTCTGAGAAGTGCCACTGAAATCCAGAGATGCACAGTCACAGTGAAGCTGGTGGCTGGCAAGCCCAAAGGCCTCAACAGGGAGACATGGCAGAGGGTAGCAGTGGACCAGAGAACTGTACTGGCTGGCAGTGAGTGTGAGGGACTTAGTTCTCCCATGGGAGTGGGCTATTGGCCAGGCACCATTTTGGATTTGGGCAGGATAAGCTCAGAACTAGAACTGCAGCCAGCCTCATTCAGCCACTCCTAGCCAGAGCAGATTGGTGAAAACTACTAGGACTGAGTCCTGCCCCTGTACACGGTTCAATATCCAAAGCTGAGGTTTCCCTAAAGCTATCCCTAACCAACCCTGCCCACGTGGCACACAGTAACATGGTGAAGACTCCCTGTGGTCAACCAGCATGGAAAGCAGGGACCAGCCTGCCCTGCCCCTGCTTACACTCTGGTAGTCACCAGCAGACTGGGGAAAGGAGCAAACAACAGAAATCCCTAGCCAGCATGCTTCAGAGTAATTACAACCAATACAGGAAGTGCTGGGGACCCCACTACCCACTTGTCTGGAAAAAACCAGGAACATGACAAGAGGAAGAAACAAAAGGCAGTCTCTGGCCTCCAACCCAAGCAGTACTGGTACAGGAGATGTAAACATGGAAGAGATCGGGAGTCACACACCTGCAGTTTCTGAAGCAACAACAACTGAAATAAAGAAACAACTTCATGAAAATATCAAAGAACTTAAAACAGAAATACTATTACAAGTAAAGGGAGATATAAGAAAAATAATAAAGGAAACGCTAAGCACCTCTAAAGAAGACATAGATGGAAGAATAGAGCATAGAAAAAGGAGGGAAACCTTCAATGAATAATATTTTAAAAATTTAGAATACATGAAACAGATTCAGATAGATTACCAGGAAATTAAAAACTCCATTGAAAATTGGAAAAAATGCTTGAAAGAACGTAAAGCTAGACTTTCGAATCTTGAAGACAGGTTTGTAGCTTATGATGCTGAAAGGTCTCTTAAAAATAACAAGGAATCAAGAAGTATCAATTCAAAGGCTAAAAGATGACATGAAGAAATATAATTTAAGAATAATAAATGTGAGTGCAGAAGCAGGGGGTAAACACAAATGAAATACAAAGGCTATTACAGAAATAATTAAGGAAGACTTCCCAAGCATAGGAAAAGGAAACAATATCCAGATAAGTGAGGCATAGAGAACTCCAGCCAGCTATAGCCAAAACAGATCTACACTCAGACATATAATAATCAAGATCTCAGAAACACAAGAACAGAATATTAAAAGCTGTCAGAAAAAAGAAACAGATCACCTATAAAGGAAAACCCATCAGAATCACCACAGACTTCTCGACACAATCCATCAAATCAAGAAGAGCTTGGAGTGAAGTATTCCAAGTCCTGAAAGAAAATAACCTCCAACCCAGATTGATGTACCCTGCAACATTATCTTTCAAAATTAATGGAGAAATAAAATGCTTTCAAGACAAAGAGGAACTAGGGGAGTCCGTGACCAACAAACCAACCCTACAAAAAATACTGAAGGGCATTCTAGAGAGAGAGAAATAAGACCATGGTTTCAGGAACAGTGGCTGAGGGGGTTCACTGAACCGGGAAGACATTGGAATGAAGGAGAAAAGTAGACAACCAACAGCAGAAAAACAGCATGGCAGAGATGAGGCAGAGAAGATGGGCCATAATCACTAATACAGATGGCCTCGATACACTAATAAAAAGAAACACAAGCAGAGTTGATCAGGAAATAGGGTCCATCAAGATGCTCTATATAAGAAATATAATTAACCTGAAAGAGGGTTTATGGACTGAAAGTCAAAAATGAGAAAACAATGCTCTATGTGACAGGGAACCAGAAAAAAGTCAGGGTAGCTCACCCATCAGCTACAGATTAGTTGGAAAGACATAATACTTTCATACAATGGAAAACTACTCAGCAATAAGGAAGGAAAACCTTGAGGCTCTTGTAGGTAAACGGATACAATTCGAGATCATGCTCAGGGGTAACAAGGTTCAGAATCACTTAGGTGAAGAGAAGTTTGCTTCCCTAGTCTAAAAACTAAAGGAGTTAGTGGGATACAAAATGTACAATGCACCCTGTGAATGTGAAAGGGGAAGATTGTCTAAAAGGGGAAGGCAGTGGCCATTGTTAATCTTGTATCATGGTTTAAACCCATATTGTTTTCATTTCTCTGTTTAGTTTGGTTATATTCTGTTCCAGTTTGTCTACTTGTACTAGATTTGATGGCATGGACAGCTATTCCAAAGATAGCAGGATATACTATGGTAACCATTTTTAATTTCCTATTAACTTAATTTGAAACCCTGTATTGCTTTCACTGTCTTGTTTTGACTGATTTTATTTGAATCTGTTTTTTTTTAATAGTATCAAGTCTGAGGCTATAGACAACTACTTTGAAGACAGTAAGATTCACTACGATACTCACTCTGGTTTGACTATTATCTTTTGAAGTCCTATAATGTCTACAGTGTTTTTTTAATTGATTTTGTTCTGTACTGTTTAGTTCAATTTTATTATGCCTGATGATATAGGCAATTCTCTTGAAGATAACAAGAGGCATTATGGTAACCACTGTTGATCACTTTGTATTTTGGTTTTAAGTCATGTACTATGTCCATCCTTTTGTTTTGACTGACCCTATTTTATTTTGTCTCATTTGGTTTTATTCTCTTGAAAATAAAAAAACCATATAATTAATATAGATACTTTGTTGAATTTAACTTACTGTCAAAATCCAGGCTATAAACATATCCAAAATTTCTAAAGTTTTCTTGAGTCCTTTTCACCATAATAAGATCACTTAACATGACATTAAAGCTCTTAACAAAAATTTAAGTACCCACTGTCTTATTAACTTTACATGTTATGTTATACAGCAAATTCCAGGAATTTATTTATGTAGCTGTAACTTTTTACCAATTTGAACAAATATGTGATTCTTCTCACGTGATTCTTCTCCATTCCCTATTTTGTCAAGGATTTTATATTAATATTTTAAAGAGATACTGTCTATAATTTTTCTTTATTGTAATATCTTGGTCTGCTTTTGATAATAGGATAAAATTGATATCTCAGATTTACTTAGGCAATATTCTCTCTATTTCTATTTTCTGGAAAATATTGTGGACAGTTGATATTGTTGGTATGTGTTTTCAAACATTTTTTCTAGAATTTGCTAATGAACCAATCTGGGCGTGATGCTTTTTTGGGAACCTTTTATATTATTGTTTCAATTTCCTAAATACAAGGTATCAAAAAATAATAAATATTTATACTTTAGAAAATTTATCACAGTGAAAGCCATATTGCCATCAATCACCCTCAAGTACTCTCTCTTGCTGCAAATACAGTTAGGCCACCGTGTTTCCCATTTTCTGGAACAATTCTGAAAGTCTCTTTTCTCTGTGTCTTTAGTTGTGCTGTCATGTCCATCTTGACAGCCTGAAGAGTTTTAGAATGTCTGCCCTTCATCGTCATTTTGACTTTGGGAAGAGATAAGAGTCATGGGGCACCAGATCCAATGAATAAGTTGGATGAGAAGACACCAACACCGTAATGTTTTTATTTGACAGGACCAGAAGCACCAGGATCACATAACTCCAATAAAATGTGTTGTTCATAATCTACGATTCACGTAAAACACACCTTTGCTCGTGGCAGCCCACAGCCAGCTGACTGCACCGGATCAGCTGAAACTTGACCTGTCTTCCTGCTAGGGATCAACTAACTCGCTGCTGCTCCTGCTGATGGCCCCACCCTTTGTTTGAACTGTACACCTCAGCAGCAGCCCCTCTAGGTTTTGATCACACCACATAGGTGCATCCACTTTCTGCTTCTTGTATGAGTCTATCAGTTCACACCTTTCAATGACTTTGCCTGCCGCAAATGGATTAGTAAGTTTGTAGGCACGAAGTTGTCTACGGTCTTTCTTTACCACCCCTGGAATTGTCCATGGCATCGGTAGGATTATTTCTGTTCCATTTCTGAAACAGAAATTGGTAATTTGCCTCTCTTCTCTCTCACAGAAGGCTTAGCAATTTTACTGATTTTTTTTTCAAAGACCTAGTTGTTGGTTTTGTTATTGTCTCTGTTGTACACTTTGTTCAATTTTATAGATTTTTGTCCTAATTTTAATACTTTATTATGCATATTTTGGAATTAAATTTTTCTTTTTCAACTCCCATATGATTTAGGTTTATATTTACTTTTAGATCTTTCTTCTTTCCTAATATTGCATATAACATAAAATGTTCCGCTGAGCACTACATCCGTTGAATATCAAAAATTTTGCAAAGTTATATTTTTCTTTTCATTGGATTCAAAACAGTTAAATCTCTCAAGACTTATTTTTAACCCATATGATTGGAAGAGTTTTGTGCATCTTCAAGTATTTTGGACTGTATCAGTTTTCTTTTATAATTGATTTATAGTTAAAGTCCATTTTGGTGTGAGAACATTGTATAAATTACACGCCTTCTGGGCCATTTTTATGGCCCAGAATGTGAGTCATCTTCCCAGCGAGTTTAAGAAGAATGCATATTTGACTCTTGGGATGATGTGATTGCTCACTGTGACATGTCCACTTGATTTGAGTGATAACTCCCTCAAGAGGTTAGTGTCTCTTGATGACTGACAGGCAAGAAAACTGAGAAAGGAGGATGGGCCCTGGGTATCCAAGACACCAACCAATAGGCTTCCTCTTTGGGAGGAGCTTCCATCTTCGCTACTGCCCTTGGCCCTTGTTTTCTCATTTCTTCAGCCTTTCAGCCTGGACTTTTCAGTTATCCATCACAGGCTCTTCGCTCACTTCAGTAACTCCACAGTGAGCTGCGGGTCTGCAAACTGTCACTGCCGCTGGACCCTCTCCGTACCTAGCCTACAAATGGTCATTAAAAGTCTTGTTTTTGATCCCCTGAGGTCATCTACCTGGTAAATCCCTTGGCTAAATATACACATATTTTATTTTAATTCTGTTCCTCTGGAGAACCCTAACACATATGGAATATTTTAATAAAAGTCAATCAATCAAGTTGATTGACAGTGCTGTTCAGGACAACTTTATTGCTACTGACTCTCTGCATTCTTAGTCTGTCACTTACAGAAAGCTAATGTTGAACCCTCCAAGCATAGTATAGGATCTCTCTATTTTTTCTTGCAATTCCATCCAATTTTGCCTCCAGTATATCTGTACTCAGCTATTACATGAACAATTGTTAAGGTTTGCTAAGTATTCTTGGAGAATTGATACTTTTATCATTATGTGATGTACTTGTTTATCCTTAAAAATTCCTTCGTTCAGAATTTGGTTTCATGCAAAATGAATATAATGATTTCACCTTTTGCTAGATTAATGTTAGCATGCTACATATTTCCCAATCTTTTACTTCTAACTTCAGTCAGATGTTTAAAGTGGGATTCTTATATATAACATATATAACAGATAGTTGAGTATTTTTTTAAAAAATCTTCAAAAATCTATTTTTAATTAGTGTATTTAGACTGCTCACATCTAATTTTCTCCTGATATAATTTCATTAATCTCTACTATATGTGTGAACTTTCTATATTTATTTACTATTTCCCTTCTCATTCTTCATTGATTATAAATGAGTACTTTATATTATCCCATTTTATTATCTTTCAGGATATCAACAAAAATTGTAGTATTTTTGTGTTTGCATGGTATATTTAAAACTGTGTATGTATACTTCAAAAACACTGCGTAATAGGACTTCCTTATTCATGACTTCACTCACTACAGCTTCAGTTACTCATGAACAGTTGTGATTCAAAGGTCAGGCATGGCCCATGCCTGTAATCTCAGCACTCAGGAGGCTGAGGCAGGAGGATCACTGCAAGTTTAAGGCCCACCTAGGCTATAAAATGAGTTCAAAGCCAGCCTGAACTGCATAATGAAATCCTATCTCAAAAAGACAAAAAAAAAAAAAAAAACTCTCATGGTTCAAAAACAGTAAATGGGAATTTCCAGAAATAAATGATAGAGTCTAAATTACATGTTCTGAATTGTATGATTAAGATTCAATTCTTACACAGTCCTGCGCCAATTCATCTGGCATATGAATTATCTATTTGTCTAGTGTGACGACGCAGTATAGGTTACCCACCTTTCAGTCAGTTGATAGCCATTTGGGTTATGAGTTGATATCACAGCACTTCTGTTCAAGTAACTGTATTTTACTTAATAGCTCCAAAGACCAAGCATAGTAGTATTTGGAATTTAAATATGACAAAGAGAAACCATGAAATGTTTTCTTCAAATGAAAGGTAAAAGTACAGTAAGATATTGAAAGAGAGAAACAAAGAGAAAGAGAGACAAAGACAGATTCTGTAAAGTTTTTTCAGTATATTGATATAACTATACTATTTTATAGTTGTTAGTCTCTTACTGTGCCTAATTTATAAGTTAAAATTTGTAGCACTTATGTATCAACAGAAAAAACATTGATCAATAGAGTTCAGTCCTATCTGTGGTTTTAAAACATTCACTTCAGATCTTGGAATGTACTCCTCGCAGATAAAAGGGGATGGTAATACTGCTTCATTTTGATACAAACATTTTAGAGTTTTCCTAAATTACCCACTTCCTTTACTTGTTGCATTCTATGATTTATTTGACTAGTTATACTTTGACGATCGTTCTTTCTTCCATGGATTCAAAATTCTAACCTATGTTATTTTCCTTTATCTTGAAGTGTTTTTTTTTCATTTGTTTTTGTTATTTGTATGATTGTCTGATAGTGATGAATCCCTTCCATTTTCATTTGTCTGAGAAAGTCTTGGGTTTTTGTTGATTATGTTCATTTTGGGGATGGAGCTTGGCACTTTGTTCATATTAGGCAAATGCTTTACATTAAGCTATGCCTCCATCCTTTGCTTCCAAAGATTGCCTTTGAATACACAATTCTAGATTGGTGAAGGGTTCACCCCTAACATTTTAAGCATTTCATTATACTCTCTTCTTGCTGACATGGCTTATGACAAGAAGTTCATTGTAAGTCTCGGTTATGTTCCCCAATGATAAAGTGCTTTGTTTGATCTTATCTTTGAGTATGATGTTCGAGCTGTTTGGGTACTTGTCTTCCTCGACTGCTCTCTGAATTCCTTGGATCTCTAACGCGTTGTCTGTCATGACTTTTGAACAATTTCCCTATTGTTCAAATAGTTCTTTTGCTCCATTTTCACTTGTTCCAATAATTGTTTAGGTTTTTTTTTTTTTAACTCATCCTAAAAATCTTAAATGTTCGTTGTTGCTCGTTTTCTTTTCTCTGCATTTGAGTGTGGTCAGTTTCTGCTGAAGACGAAGCTCACTGATCTTGCGTTGGCTGCTACATCTGCTGAAATTCCCAGTGCAAACATCCTTTATTTCTATTGCCATGTTTTTGATTTCTAGCATTTTATTTTGGTTATTTTCATAGTGTTTCCTTTCCCCCATTTATATTAGTCATGTCTTCTTGTATATTATGCATATTTCCATCGGTCTTTCCCATATTAATCATTGTACTTGAAAAATCTCTATTTGACAATTTCATAACATGTGCATTACCTGCGCTTGGCGCTGATGCTTGCTTTGCCTTCTCAGACTGTTTTGGCTTAGACTTTTCTATGTGCTTTTATATTAATTTGGCTCAGAGTTGGGCTGTATTTAATGCTTGCTGCAGTTGTAGGTTTCAGATGCTTCCAGTTCCTCTGATTTTTCTCCTCTGTTGTCTAGCAGTTGTTTTATACAGTCTCCACCTCACAGCTTTTGTAGCCTCAAAGCAGCTTTATCCTGGAACCCTACTGCTAGACGCATGAATACAGGAAAGACTTTATGATGTAGTAGTTAACCCTCAGAGTTTTCATGGGCCTGTGTTCCTGCACTGCCCCTTTATCAAGGATTTCTTCCCCTTCCACTTCACCAATCTTTGGTGAAACAGGAGGCCTAGAGAGTTCCACAATTGGGTAAATGACTTTCCCTCAAGTCTCAAGTTGTCTTTTCCCACAGAGAACAGGCCTCTGGAAGAATGTACTTCATTTATTTTTAAATGGTGACTTTCCTATTTCCCTTGTCAGACTTTTGGAGTGTCCTGACTATCTTCTTCTTGGTCCAAAGGCACTCCTGGAGGGTTTTCAAGATCCTTTGGTCTTAAAGTTGCAGACCACAACTCATTCTGGACACCTAAGTGCCTTGTCCTTGTCTGTGGGCCTTGTCCGTCTTTAACTTCTTGCCTCCTGTGAGGGTTCCCTCCTGTTTGAACACATCCCCTTTCCTTCAGGTGCACAAATGTGATATGAATACAGTCAGTCTTCTTAAATTCTCAGCGTCATCATCCAACCTGTGTGGAATGGCATCATCTTTACCCAGGACACCTTATCTGCATTGGTCATGTGCTTTTGCTTACTTGTGCCCTTGTGCCTGCCCTGCTGAGGGCCAAGGTGTACTTCCAACACTGGGTCCAAGAAAGGACAGGTAAAGGTCTGTATATAGTCAACACATGTTTGAGCAGCTTCTGGATCAGCTGACAGGAGATGGCACTTCCGATCACACTGGTCTCCTTGGGACTCACGCAGATGGTCTTTCTCCACAGTGCAGCCTGAGCATACTCTGCAGCAGCCACTGTGGGAACAGCTGCAGTTTTCAGTACTACATTGTCTTGGTTACTTTCCTCTCTTTGCTGGGACAAAATACCCAACACCCAAAATGAAGGAAGGAATGCTTAACTCACTGTTTATGGAGGTTTCAGTCCATAATCTGCTGGGTCCAAGGCAGAGTGGCATGGCAATGGGGCAACACTTCAAGGCAGCAGCCAACACAAGTAGCCAGAACAAACCAGAGGGGACTAAACCTCTTTTCCTTCCTTATATTGTATGCAGGGTACCTCTTGCCTCCCAAGGCAGATATAGCACTCACAAAATCTAGGTGCCCTCCTCTTGCACAGCAAAAGGATGCTTACAAAACGAGAACTATGGCTCCCTCCTGAGTCTCTTAGTTAAACTTCTGAACTTCTCCAGTTGGTACAATGTAGCAACCATCACATACATATTTGAGGTACACTTGAGAACCTTTTATTATGAACTTGACATTAGATTATATTACAGCCACAATGGCTATATTCATGTTATAATAGTATTATTAATTGTCATTTTGAAAATTCTTTTATTTTTTAGAGACAAATGCTCAGGAATATAGAATAAGATATCATGGTATCTATAATTTCTTTTGAAAAAAACAATAACTGGAAGTGTGGCAAATGTTTATTATTTTTATTAAATCTAGATGACAAGCATATGGATATTCATTCTACTGTCGTCTGATTTTCTAGATATTGCAATTTTCCCATAATATTACTTAAAATAAATAAAAGTAACCTAACCTTGCCATTTAATGAATACTAAAAAGTATATATGCTATCACAAAAAGTATAGCATATGATACACAGAGTGTGCTCAATAATTTTATCCTAAAAGTATGAATTTTGTATTCTTGGGTAAGGATTAGGTATTCATTTAGAATACATAATGTGATCTGAAATTACTTTCATTTCACCCAATACTCATCTTTTTAGAGTAATGAAGATTAATTCAATGTTGCTTATCAAACAAAAAAAAAATAGCACTATCAGTGTGAATACAGCATATGCTAATGCTATTGCAGCTTAATGATGAATGATCAATAAATGAGGTAAACATCTACCATACTACCCCTGCTAAGAGTTTCCTGATATCTGGAGACATCCATTCAGTGATGGATTCTTATTGAGGGATTGATGGGTGTCATGGTTTATGTCGGTGGCCCAATGCATGTATTTGCATTGTACATTTGTGACTGGTTCATTGTCTAGTGCTTGGATTGATGCTGTCAGTGCTACACCCTCCTAAGGGATGGTGCCAGGGTGTGATGTAATGGCAGGAAGAAAGTGTGTCTCTCTCTCTCTTGCCGGTTCCTGCTTGCTCTTTGCAGCCGCCATGAACTGCAGCCCGCCATGCCACCCTATCTTGGAGCCAACTGAGTATGGACTGAAACCTCCAAAAACTGTAAGAAATAAACCTTTCCTTTCCCAACTTTGGGCATCAGGTATTTTGTCTCAGCGATGAGTAAAAAGTAACTAAGACAATGGGTCAGTAAATTTTCTCAATTTTTGGTGCTTCAAAGTGTTACCCTGTGAAGACAGACATTAAGGAAATTAACATATGCCTTTGTATAAATAGCATAACATGTGTTACTATATAAATCAAAGATCATGAAGCTGAAGATCACAGAAATTAAGGGACTGCTTAAATTGGAAAACAGTACTCTCCCATTTTCATTTCTGTGTCCTAGTATATATAAGTTATGTTGGTTTAAGCTTTTTTTTTGTATTTTTTGTTGTTTTTAATTCTGAATGTGACTTCAACACAAATCATTTTGAGAAAAAAATTAAAATGCTCAATAAAATATATATTTATTAATTACTTACTGTATATTAGGAAATAAAATGCTAAAATAAATGAAGTGCACCACACTGCACCACACCTGTGCCCCGGCACCCCCACCCCGTGTGCTGAGCTGGAGGAGGACCGCAGTGCCCACCCAGCTCTGACCACTGCCGTGGCTGCATCCCAACACTCTCCTCTCACCTCCACCCCAGAGGACCACCACACCCACCTGGCTTGGTCCACTGCCCTCAGCTACACTCCCCATTTCTTAAACCAAGCACTGCTGTGAATGTTTGGCTCCCATTCTCCCTTCCAGAGCCTTGAACTACAGTGGACTGGCAGTGCTGGTTTGACAGGAGACTCAAAGGCCCCTCACCCAGACAGAGGACTTCAACAGGTTCTGGTCACCATGTATCCCAACAATTGGATGGACATCAACCACACAGTAGGACCCTAAGAGATACACTGCTGACAGTTATGACTATTGGGATTGAATAACCAGATATTGGCTCAGAAGATGAAAATGACAAAATGAAAAAGCAAGCTGCAATCTCAAACATCTAGTCCATTAGAAGCAAGAACCGGCAACAGTGAAATAGAGGACTTTAAAAGTCATACCAGAAATCTCTGAAAAGGTAGCAACTGAAATAAAGAAACAAATCCATGAGGCTATAGAGGAAATCAAATTAAAAATAATATCTCATGTAAAGACAGAAATAACAACATTAGTAAACAAGTTGTTCAACATAGCTAGAGAAGAAATAGATAAAAAAAAGAATACAGGATCATGGGAAATTGATTGAAATTTTGAATGAACAATGTAGAAAGCAAAAAGAATCCATGAAACAAATTCAAAGAGATATCTAAGAAACAAAAAAATTCTACTGAAAGCTGGAAAAACCATTTAAATGAAGCTGAGGATAGGATTTCAGACATTGAGGACAGGATTGCAGATAGCGATCATGAAAGGGTAGAACTTATAAAAACAACAAAGCAGCACGAAATGACAATCCAGCAGCTTCAAGATGATGCCAAGAGAAACAATGTAAAACTAAACTGCATCAGTGAAGATGTAGGAGTCAACACTAATGACACAACAAAACTATTAACAGAAGTAATAGCAGAAAATTTCCCAAACATGGGTAAAAAATCTGATATACAAATAAGTGAGGGACATAGAATGCCAAACAGTCACAACCACATAAATGTACACCAAGACATACAGCATAAAAACAGAATATTAAAAGCTGTTAGAGGAAAGACACAACTCACCTACCAAGGAAAACCTATTAGAATCACAGCAGACATTTCAGCACAAACCTTCAGATTAAGATGAGCTGGGAATGAAGTATTTTGATCCCTAAAAGAAAACAACTTTCAACCCAGACTGATATACCCAGCAAAACTGTCTTTCAAATTTAATGGAGAAACAAGATATTTCCATGACAAAGAACAACTGAAAAAATTCATATCAACCAAACCAACCTTAGAAAGAGTACTGAAAGACATGCTAGATAGAGATAAAAATGACCACAATCTCCAGAAAAACAACAGAAAGAAACCACCAGGCTGGACAATAAATTAAATAAGGGAGAAAAGCAGGAAACCAATAACAGGAACACAACATGGCAAAGTCAAGCCACTATATATCAGTGATATCCATCAATGTAAATAAGCTCAATTCATCTGCCAAAAGAAACAGGTTGACAGAATAAATCAAGAAACAGGATCTCACAACATGCTGTATACAAGAAACGCATCTGACTCAAAGAGAAACTCATAGATTAAAAGTCAAAGGATGGAAAACAGTATTCTATGCAACAGGAACCCAGAAAAAAACAAGGGTAGGTATTCTGTTTGCAGACAAAGTGAACTTCAAGCCTAAAATGATTACAAGAGATAAAGAAGGCCACTACATACCCGTAAGTAGAAAACTACAAAGGAAGAATGAGCAATTATAAATATATATGCACCAAATACAGGAGCACCCAACTATATAAGACAAATACTAATGGACATGAAAAACCAAATACACAAGAACACAATTGTAATAGGAGACCTTAACATCCCACTGTCACAAAGAGATAGATCAACTAGACAAAAAGTCAGAAAAGAAATAACAGAACTGAATCACACCTGTGAGTGAATAGACCTAGTGGATGTTTACAGAGTGTTCCACCCAACCACATCAGAATACACATTCTTTTTTTTAAATAATTTTATTTAAAGAGAAAAAAACAAAACAAAACAGAATAAAGGGTAGCAACAATACAGTATTCCAAGGAAAAAAGGAAAAGAACAACAACAAAAAAAACTAAAAAAATTATTGCTTGACAAATTACATACTGACTTCTTGGAAATAGTTGTTCAATTTACAAAGTTAAAACATGTAATGTAGACATTCAAACAGTGGGACTGTCAACAGTTCTGCTCCACAATCTGACAAAAACAGCGATACGGTCATCCATCTTACCCAGGCAAATATACATGCAATTATATCAAAAGGGTAAAATTAAACACAATAAAACAGAACAAAGTGGATCACAAGAAAGCAATGTAAGAGACAAAAATTTCAAAACTAGACAATCGGAGATATTTACTCTCTATCATATTGACTCTTGTTTTGGTCCAAATAGTTGTCCATATTGTCACATACAGGGAATTCACATGAAACAACCTTGTATGGAATTGACCTGAGCAGGATGAGGAGGGCATTTCAAGTCTTCAAGACCAGACATTAGGGAAGCCAATAATGGCTGTCATAGTGTCTCTCATTCTTCTCAAAACAGCTGTCCATACCTTAATGTGTGTTGAACTTAAACAAGGCAAAGCAAGCTAAGATCACTTTGAATGAAAAGTGATAGTTTTGCTGGACTTCACATCATGCCATTATGGAATCAGCACTGGGTATTGTAATGTCTCTTTTTCTTCAAAGAGGTTGTTCATTTCAACATGTATTATATAGTTGGTTCTCATAAACTGTTTATAAGCTCTACACCTGCATGAGTCTCTACACGTATATCTATCATTTCTACATTAGCAGGAAAAACAAAACAAAGCGAGATAAAACAAAACAATTCTTAGAAAAGCATGAGGCAGAAAAGTCACATAAAACCATAATACAAGGTGATGTACAATGGTTACCATGGTGTCTCAGCAGTGTATAGCAACATTAACAAAAACAAAGCATTGGAGATATTATAAGACTTCAAAAGCAAGTAATAGGCAAACCAGAGTGGGTATCTTAGTGAATCTTGTCATCTTCAGTGTAGTTGCCTATACACTTAGACTTGATGCTATCCATCATAACAGATTTAAATAAAATCAGTCAATAAAAGTAGCAATCTAACAAACCAGATTCAAATAAGATCAGTCATAATAAGACAGTGTAAGTTATAAAGGGCTTCAGATTAAGTTGATAGGAAAATTAGGGTTGATTACCATAATATGGCCTCTTATTTTTGGGATAGCTAACCATGTCCTCAAGTCTAGTGTAAGTAGACAAACTGGAAGAGCATGTAATCCATCCAAGCAGAGTGGTGAGAATAATGTAAATTTTAAATCTTGTTACCCCATTAACAGTATCCTCTGCCTTCATTTTTTAGATAATTCCTCCCCTTTCACTCCCATGGGGTGCACTGCTTGTTTTGGGTCCCACTGCCTCCCTATAAAGAGCAGCTCAATGGACTCTATTTCCTTATCTACTCTGCCTGTGTTTCTCTCTGTTACTATTTTGAGGCCCTCTATACTAGAGATTATAGCCATTCTTCTCTGCCTCATTTCTGCTATTCTATTTTTCTGCCATTGATAGTCTATTTTTCTCTTCCACTCCACTGTCTGTCTCATTCACTGAGGCCTCTCTGCCACTGTTCCTGAAATGCTCATATTCTTGTTCTCTCTCCCTAGAATGTCCTTC
>PVJX010031170.1:0-21423 GCA_004027295.1 Dolichotis patagonum
AGTATAAAGCCATGCATATAGTGAAAGAATTCCAGGGCTTTCTGAACCGAATAACAGAAAATGATCAATGGGTATTATAATATCTCATTTTTGATAAAAAAGAAAAAAATTTGTTTGAACTATCACACATATTCAAATTCCAATGAGACACAATGTGGTAGACAGAACCAATGGTAATAGAACAAAAAAAAAAAGCATGAGCACCTCATTTTCAATAGACAGTGATGTTAGGTACTATTTCCAAGCTCCCCTGCCCCTTATATTTTGCTTCTGTGCTGGCACTTTATCTGTTATTATTTCTTTAATGGCTCTTCTTCTAGCAGAAAGTTCCTAGCACAGAACAGTGCAACCTTTCAATATCATCTCCTGCCTTCCCTTCATTGGTGTGTGCCTTATTACGTTCTTGTCACTTGAGATGCAACACCCAGCACCCATGACTAAGGAGGAAGGTGTATTTTGGCTTACAGTTGTAGAGGTTTCAGTCCACAGCTGGCTGGCTCCAAGGCAGGGCAGCATGGCAGAGGAGAAACAGCTCATGACATGGCAGAAAGCAGGGAAAGAGACAGAGGGAGAGAAGGAGAAAGAGAGGAAGAGGAAGAGGAAGAGGGAGAGGGAAAAGGAGAGGGAGAGGGAGAGGGAAAGGGAGAGGGAGAGGGAGGGAGAGGGAGAGGGAGAGAGAGAAACAGAGAGAGAGAGAGAGAGAGAGAGAGAGAGAGAGAGAGAGAGAGAGGGGCAAAGAGGCAGAGAAGAATCACTGGCTCAGTTGTGATTGTGAGACATTCAGTATCAAGTACTACTAAGACATTGCTCGTTTCTCAAGTTAAAATTTGTTAGAAATGTTTGCTCATCTTGCAGAACACTCACAGGACAAATTACAATCTAGGGTTTTATTGTATTTGTGAATTTTGGCATTTATTTCTTTTTGCAATTCCGAAGAAATGAGTTATATGTGTAAAAGAAACACAAAGCAAACAAACAAACAAAAACTCAACAGTGGATTAATCTACCGAGTATCACACCCTGATGGTCCAGTGCACCTTATGCCTGTGAGTACATGAGGCTTTGGGGGCCATCTAGCTATCAACCATAATGGCATGTTTAAAAGCTACTGGCATCTGGGTGTTTTGTTTAGTAGTCACACAGCTGAAAACAGTTCAAGCAAATTTCATGTTTGTTATGTAGAGAAGGGCAGATTTCTGGGTGTCAGTTAAATCCTGAGGTCGTTTTCCTCCTAGACTGGCTGATCATCTCGTGATCATCGGGTTTGTTTGTGAGTTCCTCTGTTGTCAGAGTTTTAATGCCCTGGATACTCATAGCTACAGCTCGATCTTCCCAGTAGGCAGCTCCCTTGTTGGAGTGCAGTCCTTTGGCTTTGTTATATAAGTCAATTTGATCAGCTTGTGAAATGTAGAATAAATCTTTTAAATTTACCACGTTAATAAAACCTTCTCAGACAGTCCTAAAACGGAAAGTCTACTTGCAAGGAAATTTGGGTAAGGGAGTTGGGGAAGTATATGAGACTAATTATATATAAAGTGAAAATTTAGGTAAGTTCAATACTTAATTTCTGCTATAATTTGAAGCCTATATCTCTCTTGAATTTAATATTTATGAGGCATATTTTAAAGTCCATTTATATTTGCTTGTCCAATAGAGCTATGAGGAGAATGACATACATAATTTAAAATTTTCTAGCGTGATTACACTGAAAAAGTAAAAAGAAGTAGTGAGTTTTTATAGTTGTGGCATTGAGGATTGACATAGAGGACGCTGGGCCAAATCTTGTTTGCTTTTTAGTGTTTGGTTTGAGACAAGGTTTTGTGAAGTTGCCCAGGCTGAGCTTGCCTTGCTAACCTCCTGCCTCAGGCCCCTAAGTAGCTAGAATTACAGGTGTGCGCCATTCTGCTCAGCAAGTGATGGATTTTATTTAGCCTTTTGTATCCAAAATATTGCCGTTTCAATATGCCATGTGTATAAAATTACTGAGCTAATTTATATTCTTTTTTTGTACTGTGTTTCAGAATTGTGGCATGTGTTCTGTGCTTACAGCATGTCTGCCGTATTTCAGGTGCTGAATGATCCCATGTGGCTGCCATATAGGATAGCACAGATGTACACAGAGCAGTTGTGAATATAAGTTGCAGTTTTATTTTTCCATTTTATTGTTCTCTGTGCATGCCAACACGTGATTTGCTACATTTATGACATATAGGGTTAGTTAACTATTAAAACGAAAGTGTACCCTAAAATGAATGGGTGTATGAAAAACAGATGATTATAAATATGTAAAGTATCCTAAGCTGTTGGTTGGTTTCAGCAGTGGTTAACAAAAATGAGGGCCGATATACATTAAGAAAGATGGGGACTTTCAGAAAATGCTTGGGCAAAATTATTTAGGATAAATTGTTTCTTGAAACAACTTCTAAGTAGGAGTTATAACAGTAACATCACTAAGAGTTTTCGAAAGGTGAGGAGACTATTCAAAACACACTTGAGAAACACTGTCTTTTGATTCTCCAAAGCCTCTGTAAGGATGGGTCCTATTGTCATGATTCGTACTATGTGTGCGTGTCTGTGTGTGTGTGTACTGGGCACGTGGAGTCATGCAGCCACCATTTGTAATTTTACATTTTCAGACAAGATCTCCCTAAATTCCTAAATTGCCCAGGCTGCTTGCCCTTTTAATCCTCCTGCCTCAGCCTCCCAGAATACTGGGATTATAGGCACACATGACTCATATTTTATAGATGGGAAGCTGAGACAAGAAAGCTTAAGTGATCTGTAGTAGGTCACTTAGGTAAGTGGCCAGTCTGGGATATGAACTGTAGGCAGTTTTATGGAGCCCTGTCCCTTAGACTCTGCCAGACTGCATCCTCCAGCATAGCTCAGGGACGTTACTTCACCTTGAAATTTCATGACTGAGTTCAAGTGTTCTTTAGGTGTTAAAAAAGTGGGATTGTTTAGTTGATATAATCAATTTAATCTGGAAACTTCAGTACAAACTAGCCCTTTATTTTAATGTTTTTAATATGTAGGAAATTTATTGAAGATCATGGGATGGTTCCAAGAGGCACAGGCAGGTGGGCAAACGGAAAGGGGCGAAGGGGCAGAGGGGAAAAATGGGGAAGGAAAAGGGCTCACTGTTTAACCTGCATCCTGCTTGCTGTTGGTTGTTAAGTCTTAATCTCAATTGTTTAATCTTTGTTTTTCACTGATCTTCAATTTAAATTGAGCCTTCATACTTTATTTCTGTGCCCAACTCTGTCTTGGAGGAAAAACAGCTAACGATGTATAAACTTTGATTGTTACAGAGAACCAGGGCTTACAGTGTAACTGCAAAGGTAGGGTTCTGATACTAATAGAATAGTGTTACAATTATTGTATATTAACAGTGATCATAGTAGCAACAAAAATTCATTGCAGGATTGGTGTATGCCAAGGCTTTTGCTAAAACTTTACTCATTTTTAAAAAATTTAATCATCAGAATAAGACTTTAAGATTAGTTTTATCTCCACTCTAGTTAGAGATATTCAGACTTCATGAGAGTTACTTTATTAGATTCTGGGTGTCGTGTTTTAAGGGTGAAGATGTAGGTGAATGGGCACAAAGCCAGGTGAGATGAGGAGAGTTTGTAGAAGCTGTAATCTTGAACCTGACGAGGAGAAGACCTAGAAGAAAAGTAGATGTGATCATTTATTATCTTTAATTACTTGGAACACGGAATATGAGGTAAACAGAAAACTAAAGAAAAAGGGATATACTCTGTTTCTCTAAAGAAAGAGAAGAGATATTTATAGAACAGTAGTTTAAATTCAAAATAAGAAGGATTTTTTAACAGTTAATTTAAAAAGCTAAAAATCAGCTTTCTGCCTGGATGTGTTTAGACAGAGACTAGGTCACTTCCTGGATAATCATACATTAAATATTTGCATTTGGAATATTTGGATTATGCAAGGGCAAAGGAATTGGTTGTCTGGTAAGTTCTTCCAATGAAAGAATCTTTAAATTCTTTCTGACTGTTTAGGTTTGTGATTTTGTAGAACACTGTATTCAAAAATCAGATTCTGTTTGTGATGTAAAGAGTTACTCAGTTGTTTTGTAAACTAAGTTTGAGAGTATTATTTAATAATCGAATGTCAAAGCTCAGAAAGACTTTAGAAATGTTGGGGTCCACACACATTTTGCGGATGAGGAAATTGAGGTTGAAGGGCATGAATGAAGGGTTCAGTTGGACAGGTGATAAGTCAGGTATTACTTTTAAAACAGTTGGTTTCTAATGTATCTTGCAGACAGACTAAGCACGTAGAGCCTCTTTTTCTTCTCCCTAGTACCATGAATCAAGTCAAGCAGCGCTGTACTGCTGAACTAATCCTCAGAGCTTTGTATCTTGAGATAGGCTCTCTCATTAAGTTCCTAGGCTGGACAGGCCTAAGCTTCAGCCTCTTGCTTAGCTGGAATTGTAGGCGTGGACCTGTGCGCCCTGCTCAGATAGCACATTGTAAAAGGTCCTTTTACATCGTCCTCAGAGTTAATAGAATAAAGTAGGCAGAAGTTCATCTTGTGTTCTAATTAGGGCACATTTGTATCCTTTCTGATAATCTTATCAAAATGTAGAACTCAGTGATTTTTCTAAAGAAAAGTTTTCCGTTGTTTCCTTATCAAATAGTTCTCAGTAGAGGGTCAAAGATCTGCATTTTATTTTTATTTTTTAATTTGTGCTGGCCGTGATTAGTGGGCCATACCTTTTCAGGTCACTCAGCACGTAACTGGCATTACTGAAGTTTGGTGTTTGATCTACGTCAGTTTAGTCAGTTCACAATAAGGCATGGAACTTTTCTATGAGTATGAGCCTTTTAAAAATAATGTACTGTATGCTAGTTTGAAAAGGGCTTCCTGATGCCGTTCATCAACATGGGATTGAATTTCACCTTGGGCCAATCTGTTCATTTCCCAGGGCCTCAGTTTCCTCATTAGTAAAATACTAGTTAGACCTATTTCACAGGGCTCCTTGAAGATTAAACAGTCAAAACAAGACGTTACTTGGGAATTGCTGAGCTCAGCATGTAGAGCGTTGTAAATTTTCAGTAAGCACAATTATTATTATAGCAGTTTACTCAAGGAATTTTAAGAATGGATAAAAGTTATTTTAATATAGATTAACGATTAATTCAAAGCCTTTATTTTTAGTTCAGAGGTCAGATGAAATGTCTTAAATGCCTTATTTAAAAGTCCTGCATTGAAATGCTGCTTAAAATAATTAAACACTGAACTGTGTAGTTTTTTTTTTTAATTTTACATTTTTATTTTTTGGTTGTATTGGGGATTGAACTTAGGTTCTTCTCACTGAGCTGCAGCCTCAGATATTTTTAATTTTTTATTTTGAGACATAGTCTTGCTGAATTGTCCTGTGTGGGTTTGAACTTGTGATTCTCCTGCCTCACTCCCTCCAGGTGCTGGGATTACAGGCATTCCCCACCACAGAGAGCTCGCACTGTTTTGCCTGTTTTGAATTTAATCCTTCTAAGTGTCACTAGCTGTTTGTGTGGAATGATCCCTTGGCACCTCCTAGAGCTGTCATGCTCATTCCATAGGCACTGGTCCAGTTTTGGACCAGTTCTGGAGGTGAAAGCAGGCCAAGAAGGACCTGCGATGGGTAACAGTTGACCTGTAGCTGGAGGACACCCGGAAGACTGGTGCACTTGTGTGTGTGTGTGTGCGATTACTCAGGATCTTTGTCCCGAGTAAACACAACCTCTCATGACCCTGTAGATGCGTTTACTTCCATAATGTTTTTGTTTGCATATTTTTGCCCTTTGAATCCAGTCTGACTTTTAGTATCGTATCTCTCGCAGTAGCTAGTCAAAAACATTGTCAAGGGACAGTAGGAAGAGACCTACAGAAAGCTGAACTGGACCTCAGTAACACTTGTATTGGTGGTAGCCTATTTTTCGTGGACTCTGGTTGTCAGCTTTTTCTACTCAAGTTCTGTGTTTCATTTTCCTGGCGCTTATGTGTCATCTAGCTGAGTTAATACATTTATCAGCGTTAATGGAAGAGGCTTAGAGGACCATGTAGACATTTTAACTGTCTCTCAGGCAATATTTTGCTTTACCACCCCCACATCAATTATTTGAAAGCACTTTGGAAATTGAGATCACTGTGTTACTATGTGAATGAACCTTTCAGCATTCTTTCTAACTTATCCATTAATGAGCACAGTCATCATAGAAACCATGGATCATGGAAAAGCTGGGGACATTGGGGGCTTTTGGTAAAGGTATTTATGGGTGTACGCAGTCTTTTCTTGGGTTGCATAATTAATTTGAAAATTTTCATTTTAAAATAAAAAAATTAACTTTCTGCTTGATTACAAAGTAGTCCTGGTAATTATAGTTTGAGATATATAAAAATATTCAAGAAAACAGAAAAACTATAATCCTCTACTTACAGATAAATCTCTTAAATGTTTTGGAGGCATTTCTATTTTTTTCTGTTATTCTGAGCATTTGTGTTTATACGGTGTACATAGTTTTATATGATGTTTTACTTTGCTTAACGTTATACTATGTTATGAACATCTCCGTGACATTAAAATATTTGTAATATTTTTAATAGCCACATATTATTTAATCTTAGGGTGTTCTATAATGAATTTAACCAGTTTCCTATTTGGGGGCAGGTAGGATGTTTTCAGTTTTTCACTGTTATGTAAAATACTATGATGATCATTCTATACATGTGTACATACATTCTCTCTTTCTTTTTCTCTGTCCCTAAATTTTTGTGTGTATCTCTGATTATTTTAATAAGATAGTTTTCTAAAAGTAGAGTTAGTCAAAGTTACGAACTTTTTGTCCCTCAAATCCATATTCTTTTGTGGATAGGAGGTTACCATTTTACACTCCCAGAGAGCGACAGGAGAGAAGCTTCTGTGGTTTTTACATGATTCTGGGAAGGACTGGCTATTTGTGGCCATTCTGAGAAAGTTGTGGAATTACAGAACTGAAATGAAATGGTTCTTAGAAAATATCTTTTCCTACTCTGACATCATACAGGTGAGGAAATTGAAAACTGATAGTTACTTGATTCACTCATGATCGCATAGCTAGTAACTGGCTGAGCCGGGAGGTTTAGAGAGTTGATTGCTTGTCCTGTTTCTTTTCTTTGTCCTGATCACGATGGCACAGGAGGCCATCATTTTGTATGACTAAATTAGAGGCGAGCAGAGCCTGTGGAAGAAACTTACTGTATTTAATTTAATGAATTAATTTATTTTTTGCTGCAACAAGTCTTCCTCTTGGCGTTCTGTGCCTTTAACCATCATCTGACCAGGTGTGAGCTGAATGACTGTCCCTGTGGCCGAGGAGGTGGTTACCACCGCAAAGGTTTGCCTCTCATGCCTACATGCATGACTGTGAATGAGGGATGCTAGGAAATTGCCAGTTTAAGTGAAGCCACATGGAATGAGAATAAAAGAGAGATGATTTCATGAAGAAAAGTGCCCGGAAGAAAGAGGGCTGGGCAGGCAGAAACAACAGATGTTTGTGGCACATGAAAGGGGGCTGGCCAGACAAAACATATGCCTTACAGCAGAATAACAAGCACGAAGGCCCTGGACAGGACAGAGCTTAGCATGTAAACAACTGAAAGAAGCCAAGGGGCTGAGCCAAGTGAGTAAGGCCAGTGGGGTGAGGAATGGAGGGATGGCATCAGAAAGGTAAACTGAGGCAGGGTCATGCAGATTTTATTCTTGGATTTTATTCTGCAAGAATGGAAAGTTGTTGGAGGAGTTTTAAGTGGTGTAGCCTTTTGAAGATTGCCCTGGATGCAGTGTGGAGAATGGATTGGAGAGGTGTGTCAGTTAATTTTCTCTCATTGTTGAGACAAAATGTCTGACACTCAAATTTAATGTCTGACACTCAAATTTAAGGGAAGAAAGGTTTATTTAGCTTACAGTTTGTGGAATTTTCAGTCCATATTCAGCTGGCTCCAAGGCAGAGTGGCAGAGGGCACTTTTCAGTAAAAGCAACAAGAGCAAAAGTGGAGGATATATTGTATGCAGGCTACCCAGCCCAGGGCAAATATAGCACTCACACCCTTAACCCCAGCATTGGACAAGCTCTAGAAGCCCACCCCCATGACTGCATTAGGCTCTGGGTGGGGGGAGCAGCTAGGTACAAACCATAACAAGAAGGCAAGGAAGGAAGTAGGGAGATCACTTAGGGAGTTTTTTTTAATGGGTGAGACATGGAGGTTTCTTGGGCCAGGGTGGTGACAGTTGTGACATAACCCAGTGGGAAGATAGATGACCCATCCTGGGGTCGATCAGCAGAATCTGATGGTGGGTGGGACGTAAGGAGAGGAAGAATGACTTAGACTTCTGGTTTGAGGAACAGAAATCATGGAGCTGCCATTCATTGTGATTTAGTGCTTTGTTATTATTTTGTGGGACTCATCTCCTTCCACCTAGACTGTATGCCTAAAAGCAAAGGTTAGGTGGCATCTCATCCTTCCATTGATTCTAGCACTAAGGGTTCTCCTATGCTCTCAATTAGACAAGTATCAGGTGGGTAATTGATTGTAAACTCCACTCCCAAGTTAGGTATTTAGAGAAGGCACAAAAGAGCAAAACCAAGATCTTTTGTTAGGATATTTGTTATCATTGGTTTTTACATCTATTTAAGAGGAGTAGCTACCTAAGAACAAGGCACTATGGACATAGGAAATGTACTTAGACCTCAGCAGTAAAGAAATTTGTCCTAGCTAATTTATTGGTAGACCTGGGACATTCTTTAACTCTTAGTTTTCTTGTTAAATCATATTACCTATTGTAATTATGGGTCATTTTTTTCCTGCCTGACATTTTTGTTCCTCTTTTCTTTGATGTTTTTCTATGTATAAAAATAAAACAAAACCAAGTAACTAACTTTGACTCCTTTGGGTGGTCTGTGTACCTTTGGTACTTTGATGTTTTCAGTTCCTGGCGGTCTTTTTATGGTTTTTGTTTTCTGTCTTTTTTTTTTAAAGTGTTTTCTTCTTTACCAAAAAAATCTCATTCTGAGGTAGCCACAAAAAGTCTAAAACCAAAAGCAATGAGTCCAGTGTCCCAGCAGCACCTGCCAGAGATAACGAAGCCAACTAAACCTCTTCAAAATTTTTGCTTCCAGAACATCAGCATTGGGCTCAGCTAATGAACACAGAAATGCACCAGCTGCCTGTTACTCAAACAGCCATTTGCTTTGTCTCTGGTTTTTCTTTTTTCCTAGGAGAATTTTTCAAACAGGAGGAATTAAAAAGAGGCAGTGTGAAAGAGAATGTCTACAGGGTACAGTGGCACAGACCTATAATTCCAGCTACTCAGGAGGCTGAGGCAAAAGGATTACAAAATTGAGGCCAGCCTGGACAATTTAGTGTGACCCTGTCTCAACATAAGCTAAGAAAAGCACATGGACATGGCTCAGTGGCAGAGCACTTACCTGGCATGTGTAAGAGTATGTGTTCAGTCCCCATAATTGCAAAGATTAAAAGCCCAACGGAACATCCCCAGATGCCTACAGAATCCAGGCTGTCCTTACCAGGAGTCCTGCTCTGCAGGCTGCTGTTTGTGTAGAATGCAGTGACCGTCACGTGCTGATTTGGACCTGGCTTGCCTACTGCTTTGAAACCTCCATGTAAAATAGTGGGCCCCCTTCCAATAAGTGCTTGCATTCTGGGGTGAAAACCTGCTTTCTGTTCTGGGTTATTTTTCCATGAGTACAGATTTCTAAAAGAATGAATAAGAGAATTTCAGAAACTACAATTAGGTGGACATGGTGGTGCTGAGTGGGTTTTTCTCTTGAGCAGCATATAATAGTATAAAAGGTAAAAGAGTGAGATAAGTACTAAAAAAAAAATGTCCTTCTCAACCAGACACTAGAATATGACAGAGTTGGGGTTTCTTTCTCTGTGACACGTGTAGGGAGAGTAGCCACGAGGCAGGAAGGCGTCCTGGGAGAGGAGGCGAAGGTTTACTAACTTCCTACAACATCCTCCAACTACGCCCCGCTTTCTTTAAAGACGCAGTGCAACAGAGACAATGTCACTCTCTGCTCCAAAGAAACCACTGTCAAACACTGCCACTGAAATACTCTTCAACGACAAAGTAATGTTATGTATTAACATAGGAAAGGATTTAAACATTTAAGCAGTACCCCTAAATACATTTTTGTTTTGTTCGAAGTATCTGTCACAGGATCTGTTGGGAACCATTATCCCTGTCCACGTCATTCACAGGCCCAATTCAGCACAGCTCAGTAAGAGCCAGGCTCTGCAGGCTGGGTTCAAGTGCCAGGTGTGCCACGAACCCCCCGTGAAGCTGTAAGGGACTTATTTAACTCTCTGCGCCTTGATTCCTTGTCTGAAAAATAGGAACATTAACAGTTCCTGTCTTTCTCCCAGCTTATTATGAGAATTAAACATCATGTTGTTACAAAATAGATAAAATCCATGGGCTACATATGTTATTAAAGTATTTTAGAGACTAGCAAAAGTAATCTCATAATATTTCTACTAGCTAGCAACTAACACTTTATGCATTAAAATCAGTACCTTAATAGGGATGGGCTTAATTTCCTCAGTTGCCCTACACAGTGTCGAGGGGGCGTTGTGAGAGAAATCACTCTTACCCATCCTTCCTCTGTGCCTTCCTCGGAGTTCCCTTTAGACAACGTGGTCAGACCCCCAGCCCAGGACTGAGGGAACACGAGAGGCTGGGGAACACAGAACAAACGCTGGGCGTATGTCCTCCTCTTATTTATCACGCTGCCTTTGTAAATATCATATTTCCTAATAAAACTGGAAAATATTCTTTTCCTTGCTCCCAGCTGCCCCTTTGTGCTTGGCTGAGCGAAGTCGGTAATGTTGACTATTGTACAGTCAGTAACCACTGGACTTCCTGAGCAGTCTCAGGACCTCTGCGTTCATCTCCTCACCTCTGCAGAAGGTGTTAGTGGGGAAGAAATTTTAAAACACTGCTCATTGGTCGCTTTAAAATTTTATAGAACTGTGTTTAGTAATGACTTGGTCAGTTTTTCCTCAGTATCAATAATAATAACAACACACACGACCTCTACCAACAACAACAACCACCTCTACACTTAGAACCTGGTTTCTTGAAAAGAGATCAACTAAGCCTTCTGCCTCCATAGACACACAGCATGCAAGGAGCCAGATCAAAAGAAAGAATAGTAATATAAAGTACTAAGCACTAGGGGTGTCAGATGACTGGAATCTGAGTAAGAGTCTGTCACTGGATGGTCACGTGGCTTTGGATAATTCCCGAGGTGCGAAACACGAACTTTATAAAATAAAGTTATCTGAGGCCCCTTCGAGCTGTACAATGTCATCCTTCTTTAAATCATAATGCCAACACAAGGCCTCTGGTAGTGCGACTTCTCCAAAGCACTAAAGAAAACAGCAGGGGCTAAAGGAAAATATAAAAGTTTTCTGGTTCTTTAAAACTTCTTAATTATTAAACCTGTCACCTTTTTTTTAAACCCTAAATGTATATCATAAAATATGTACATATGTCATAAAATAAAACTTCCTTCTCCTGTAACCACTTATGGCCTCACAGAACACAAAACCCCGATATGCCCTGTCCAGCTGTGCTGTCTGCGTCACGGGCAGTGCTTGTGGAAGTGTGGAAGGACCACCAGTCAGAAACCCTGTAGGAGCCGGGCGTGGTGGCACAAGCCTGTAATCTCAGCACTGGGGAGGCCAAGGCAGGAGGATTATTGTGAGTTTGAGACCAGCCTGGGCCACAAAGTGAGCTTAAGGCCAGCCTCAGCTGCATAGCGAGACCCTGTTTTAAAAAGAGAAGGGGGTAAAAAACCCCCCAAAACCCAAAACCAAAAAAAGAAAGAAACTAACATTGTTTTCCCAATAACTTATTTGCAGACTTCTGAACCTGTATTTCTGTCCCTTATATTTGTAGGGGAAAAAAAGTGTTTCCAAAATTTGGGTTCTCCTCAGCACTCCCAAATCAATACTTGTTTTGACATGTGCTGGTCTGGAGACGTGGCTTGAGCAGTGTGTTTGGAAATAAAGCTGCAGAGGGGCTTGGCATGGGGCTTGGGGAACATTTTTGTGCTGGATAATTAGGCAGCTACAGCCCCGTGGAACAGAAGTGATGATTAGACTAATTAGGTGAGCCGTTTTCTACTTGCCATGGTGGACCCCAGGGTAATGGCCTAGAAACGCTGCCTCTCCTGGTTTATTTGATTGATGAAAAGCAAGTTTCACAGCTAGGAGTTTGTTTATTTTTTAAATTCGAGATTTATTTGCCTGGCCTTCAGCTGTTTCTCCTTTGTCTCTCTGCTCACAGAGGCAGGTGGGTCTTAGTGGCCTGTGCGGGATGGTGCTGTCCTTTCGGTCACCGCGGCAGCCCAGTGGAGCAGATTTTACAGGCCACCTTAGCCGGGTCTTTGTGAAGGATTTCAATGATTTATTTAGTCAGTTTCAAAGCAACATTTTGGTGTTGGGCATCTTTCTGGTCATTTCCACACGTGTGGTTTCTTTATGCGCACTTTTATTTCTGCAATGCTGCCTCATACTTAGCATTTACTGGGCTGGATTAGGTGCAAAAGATTTAAAGACAGTTATGCTCAGTTTTATTCCTCTACCTGCTAGCCTGGTGACTGACACATGGTGGCCCTTGGATCAGTATTTGTTGAAAGAATGATAAAGTTAATGATTAGGTCCCTATTATTTTTTTTTGTATTTATACTCGCATTTAGCGCATGCAATTGTAGCTTATTTTGTAACACAATTTTTTAAAATAAAATTTCTATAAACCTAATCTCATGTCTTTCCTGGTAGTTTTAAAAAGTTTAAGCTAAACTTTTTGAAAGATTTTGCTTCTAAAATATGACAAATAATACAAAGGGCTCTGCTGATATTTTAAAAATAAAAAGTGAAACTGTTTTGCTGCATCATAATATGGCACTGAATAGAAGACCTTTAGACTCACCCTGTATTTGCTTTAATGTTAGACTTTGAAGTAGCAAACACACGCATTCCCGCCCCTGTGACAGCATCCTTATGGGGATGCATTGCACAAGGGTCAGGAGAGTTAGCTGAGGTCCTGCTGTCCTAACTCCTGGCTCTTAGTTAACTCTGACCCATTACAGTCTCCTCTTTAAGAAACACTTTTCTTGGCATCTGGTTTACAAATTGTTAGATTGAGCCTAGTGGGCTTAAATAATCCTTTAGGGGCATTCGGCAGTAAGTGATGAACCTAACTCTTTAAAAATACGCTTAATAATATATCCGGTAACCTGATAGACATAATATGGCAGCGCTGAAAAATGCTTGTGGGATATTTTCTACACATTGAAGGTTTGTGCCAGTGTGACTGTCCTTACATCAGTGGGCTTGATGAGAATGTGCACTGAGGTAGAAAGACTCAAGTGGACCTCCTTGCTGGATCTTTTTCTGATTAGAGAAAGAAGGATACCCATAATCAACCTTGCAGGAGTGTTCTGGGATTAAATAAGATAACTGATATCAGCGCAGTACTGCTCAAAAGAGGTAGGAACTCAGTATTTGACAGCAAAAACGAAAATAAAACAGGCAAACAACCGAACACTTAAAGAGGGATAATTTTCAGGTGCCTTTGAACACATTATAACTGAAGTTCTAACTCCAGTAATTTTTATGTAGATATTTATGCAATTCTCTGCAGACTTCTACTGTTAACTCAGGTTCATTTAGGGTATATGAAAGCATACTGTCACTTTCTTTTTAAAATAAGTCTCCTAAATTCATTATTACCCTTTACAATTTATCTAAATTAATGAGTCTTTATTACATTATTATCCAGTGAGTGCCTTAGGCCTTGTTGCTGTGCTACTGTACATTTTGTGGTTTCAGGATTTTAAACAAAACTGTACTTAGTCTTTATCTATTTCTGTAGAGATAAGGTTTTGCTCTGTTGCTCCTGGGCTCAAGCAGTTCTGCCTTACTCTCCTGAGTAGCTAGGACTACTGCTGTGTGCCACTGTGCTGGCTGAATCTTAGTCTTTAAATAGAACTTTTGGTGATAAACGCTGAAACTGTGATCCAAAATAAAACTCTCCTCCTTTACATTGTGGGTGTCAGCCTAACAGTTGTAGTTCACTTCTGCTGGTTAACAAACTAGACATGATTGTAAAATACACACAGAATTTTAACAGGAAGTGTTCTAAGTACTTTTCAAGTGTTAGCTCATTTATTCCTCACAATAACCTGACAAAGTTGTTTTATGCTTTTCCCTATCTTCCAAAGGTACATGGATGCAAACATGCTGCAAGATCACTGCTAGTAAGTGGTGGAGCTGGGTTTCAGTTTATTCTGAGTGATTCCAGAGCCTACCTTTTTATATCACTGTGTTCATCTTTCTTCTTTTGTAATGCGTCGACTTTGTTCTTCATTTTGGGTGACCTGCTGTCTGTTTTGCTTCTTTTCTGAGTTTGTGCACATCTTGGTTCTCTCATTTACTTATTCAGCAGTTATTTATTGAATACCTGTCATGTGGTGCTGAGGGCTTAGCAATCCTCTAGCTAGACCTTTACACATTTAGCTTTGTTCTTGTCCTTGACTGTTGTAGCTTAATGTCTAGGAGAGAAGAAAGATATGGAAACCAGGAGTGGAAGCGTGGGCAGGATTTCACCAAGTTGGAAAAGGAGTGTGAGTAAAGTAGGAGCGGCATTCCAGGTAGAAGCAGCAGCCAAGTTTGCAGACCAGATATGAAGAGGCTGTTTAAAGAACTTCAAGAAGTTTACTGTGGCAGGAAGGAGCTCATTGCTTTAGACGGGAATGGGGCTGGCAAAGGGCGTAACTAGTGTTCAGGTTTTCTAAGATTAGGCAGCAGTGTAACAGTCCATGAACGTCACACGTTAGTAAGCTGAGTATGCTTGTAATTTCTAGATAATAAAGGCCTAGAAAATAAGTATATACCTTCTAAATTTGGCGGTATGGAATAATAAAAACCAAACCAGTTTAAACAGAGGCAAGGAAACAGAGAAAAATGAAATAGATAGGATAAATAGCATAAAATAAAATGGTAGATATAAACCCAAGTAAATTTATAATTACGCTAAATGTGTGTGGACTGGATGTGCCAATTAAAGATTGTCAGACTGTGAAAAGAAAGAATCTATCCAGGAGACAAATAAGAAATGATCATGAGGTGACAGTCCAGGTCTCCTACCCTCTTCTGTGTCTTGGAAGCCATCACCTTCTTGGGTGCATTGCGGGTTGTACTGGCTTCCCCGCCAACGGGTGAGCGCCTATATGGCAGAGACGGAATCTTACTCAATGTCCCTAGTGCCATAACTTTTAAAGTCACACATAAGCGTTTGATTTCCACATTGGGAACTGTAAATGCTTTGCAGGCAGGGAGCCCGTTATGCACCACTTTTAACTTTTCCTTTGTATCTGTGAAAATATTGGTACATGTATAATATTTCATGTTTAATTAATTTAGTCATGATCAAATCTGATTTCTGCATAAGAATACTCATATGTTTCTCAATGCCTGAGACATTTAAAATAAACAATTCACTCCTAAAAAGCTGTAATCGCAGGAAAATATTTTTCTTGAAAGAAATATTGGGTAGAATGTATAAAAACAGCAACTTCTGTTTTTGGATTGAAAGATACTAGTTTAATTTTGTTAGTCCAAATGCTAAAAGTTTTCTCCGTAAGTAAGAATGTAATGGCTGAGACAGACAGCTGATTTTACATATGAGCAACTGGTGATGAATAGGCAAAACTGCAGCATCTAAATGCAAAATATTTAACTACAATGTAAAAAATTAAAACATGGGCCCAGGGTCTAGTTAGGTAAACTTCTTGACATAGACATTTAGTGAGAAATAAAATAACAATGGCTTTATGCTGCCTTCCTGCAGTGTCCCAGTGGTTTTCCTGTTGGGTGACCTTATTTAAATGTAGTATAATCACAGGATTTCAAAGCAAGAGATGGATTTCAGAAGGTCCTTAAAGTGGGCCTGCAGAGATGCAGGAACAGTGCAGGGACAGTGCTAGGACTAGATCGAGGTCTCTCTCACTCTGGAAGGACAGTGACACCTGAAATCCCTGCCTGGCTTGCATTGGACACTGAGCGTGTCACTGCTTAGTTCTGTGCTTGTGGCCTCTTGCTGGCCTTGGTCCCAGGGTAGGAGGGGAGGGAAGAAAGGGAAGTTGAGAGACAGAGTGGAGATGGGGTGAGGAGGAAGTGGCCGGTAAGGTCAGCTGTCTACCCGCTTTGCTTTCTCTCAGAAGCCATCCAGGTAAGGCAGTGATCCGAGGCGAGTGTGACACATCAGTGAGGCGGGGAGCTTGGCTGCCATGGAGACCAGGAGCATCCTACACTGCTGCTTCCTGTTCCCTCTTCCTGCGGGAGGAGCTCATCTAGAGGTTACTGTGCCTCACAACCTAGAGGTTTGTGTGTTGAGGTTCAGTCCTACCAGCAGACTTACTTGCTTCACCCTATGCAGAGATGTTAGAGAGACAAGAGACAAACTGAAATGTATGTGATTGATCATTTGTTACTTTTCAGGTTTTTCAGATCTTAGCAAAAGTGTTCTCTGAGTATAAGCTCCTATTTCCCTTTCTGCTTTCAAATCTGAGCAAAATCCTTGCTTACTCAAGGTCTGACATTTTAGGAGAAGCTGTGGTGCAAACTCACTTATGAAAAGTATTTTGAGTGTTTTAGTTATTCCTTGCCTCTTTGCTCCAGGCCTGTTAAAGATGTGCCCCTGTGACGGCAGTGTTGAGACGCAGCGTGTGAGTGTGTGGGGCTGCTTTCACCTGGGGCCAAATTCTGGTTCTTAAATTCCAGTGCACTGCTTTGTGGTCAGGTGGGAGGGGAGACAGGTTTAGCTGCAGGTCAACAATTGCTGTTTTCCTGGTTATTGTCATTTACTGTTTCTCAGGAAAATATGTATTTTTCACATGTTCTTACTTTAAAGCCCATTGTTGATTACTAATTGAAATCTCTCAATTTAGCCTCTTCCTCTGTAGTTTCTATGGTTGGGAGTAAATTACGGCAATTCAAATTTTATTCTATAAATAATATATATTCCTTTTAGGAAAGTTAGAAAATAGGAAAAAAGAAATATAACCTCCCAGAGAATATACCTCCAAGAGAAACAACGTATTACATTTTAGTGTATATCTGAATGCTTTTATGTATATTTATTCACTTAACACTTAATATACTTCAATAAAAATGAGTTTGTGCTATCTATATTGATTTTGATTGCTTTCTTGACATATTTCATACATATCATAATAAATAGACTTTTATTTTCATAAATTTTTGAATAACTGTCTTTTAAAATAGAGATCTAAAGAAAACAAAAAGGCCCACTATTTCATAACTCATGTTGACTTAATTAAAATGATTAGTAATCAATCAAGTAACTGATAGCTACTGATACTTACTGTGTCCCAAAGCTGTACTTTAGGTATCACCTCCTTTAACCAAAAAAACTGTAAAGGAGTAGGTGTATTATTCATCTTGTTTTACAGATGAGGAAATGGGGCATAATTGTTAAGTACCTTCTTCCCCAAACCCTACAGCTACTAAGAAATGAGCCCAGTTTAGGAGGCAAGCAGCTCGGCTATAGAACTCATTTCTTAACCGTGCACTGTACTGTTAGACTTGACAAGCAGGCAAAGAGATAAGCAAACGAAAATTTATTGCACTTTTAGTATTCACTTATTCATCCATCTCTGCTCACCCAAAAGGGATTGACAAATTTTTCTACATCTTAAAAAGAATTAATACATGTGGAGCTCTTTCTCTCTCAGCATGTGCAAAGCGACCTCACTCTGTGTAACAGCCAGATGGGCATCTTTGTACTTTGCTTCAGTTACCCAGTTTACTACTGATGAATATTTTGGTTGAATACAGATGGTTACCGTAATTAACATTCGTATTCTTGCACTAAAGCTTATGTTTACTGAGTGGTAAAATCAGTACTATAGGTGTATGTGTAGAACAGTACTTTGCATAGTAAAATCGATGATTTTTGATAATTCTAACATTATATTCCTTGCACTGTGCTAGAATTAAAAATCTTTGAAATCTCCGTATAAGAAAGATACTGCTTTTATCTCTTTTACATTTGAAGAAACTAAGAGCTAGAGAGATTAAGCAATTCAGCTTGTGTCACATCGTGAATAAATGAATTCTGAGCTCTGAATCCAGGCACCTGATACTGGAGCACATGACCTTGACTATTACCTCAGTGACCTGTCTCCATGGGCACCAGAGTTTGTATCTTTGCGCTGGGGATGGAGGGGGTCCTGATATTGGTAAACATTGACCATGTCATATTCAGTGCTGCCACAAGAGCAGGAGAGTGCCTGTTTTGAAATACTTTAGCCAGTCCTCAATATCACAGGGATTACTATTTTAATAGGTCAAACATTATATCTTGATTTGTATTTATTGAATAATGAATAGAGTTAAACAAGTATGCATATTCATTGATCCTTTACGTTACCTTTTCTGTAAACTGCTTTAGTCTTTTTTTTTTTCTGCTGTAACAGAATCCCACAGCCTGAGTACTTTATAAATACTGGAAGTTTATTTGGCACGTGATCCTAGAGGCTGGGAACCCTGAGAACATGGTGCCAGCATCAGTGGAGGGCCTTCGTGCTATCTCATGCCAGGACAGAGAGCAGTGATGCGTGTGTAAGGCAGAGAATGTAACAGGCTGATCTCATCTTTTTAATCAGTGAGCCACTCCTGGAATAAATGCTTGGGACTATTCCTTGAGGGCTCTGCCTGCAAGACCTAATCACCTCTTAAAGTCCTGCTACTTAGATTTTCATATGTATTAGGAGGTAGTCACACCATAGTACTGCCTTCATTTTTCTGTTGGTAGTTTTTCTTTTAAAATGATTTTTATGAGCTTTCTAAAAATATATTAAAAAATGAGCCTTTGTGCTCTTATAAGTATTGCAAATATTTTTTCAACATAATCATTTCTAATGATTGTAAACTACATGGAAATAATACAGTTTATTTGAATGATGAAGTCTTTACTTCTAGGTGTTCATTACAGTGGTATAAAAAAACATTGTTTTCTAGGAATTCCTTAGACATGTAAGTGACATGTAAATGATAGATGGAAGGGAATACACATTTCAAGGCTTTGATTCATGTTATTAGTTCTTTCTAGAAAGATTGTAAGTATACTGACCAGCAGAGTATGTTAAAATGCCTGTATCCTGATAGCCAATGCTATTACTTGGTGTTACTTTTAAAATCTCTGGCTGATCTCTATTTCTTTGATTATGAGTTAAGGTTGGAATGCTTTTCTTAAGTTTTTTTTGTAGTTAATTTCTCTTTTCTTCAATTATCCATTTTTGCCTTAAGGAGGATTTTGACTTTTTATACAGTTTTTTTAAAAATTCTACCATTCTAGTTATCTAACAGTGGGATGAACTACTTTATATTTTATCAGTGATGGTAGTAGAGCAAAATATGCTGGAAGTGTTTATGGAAAGGAGTGTTTATTAGATTGTGGCTCTAAATCAGTGTCTATATTGGTTGTCTCTTTTAATTTTTGTGTTTCAGTTTTACAGATAAACAATAGGTTTAGATAAACTGCCTTACTTACCCAGAGTTCTGTAGTTGCACGTGTAATAAATAGGCTGCATACCTGTCTGACCATATGGCACGATTTCCTTGTAGTCCCACCAAAAACCCTTTCAGTCCTGGACCGTACTTTATTTAAGAAGGCATTTTCATATTGCATGGTAAGTTAGCTGGTTGAAATGGAAGTTAAATTTTGGTATTTTTAGCAAAGAGGAGTGTTTCAGAATATAACTACTGAGAAATAGTATAATGTGACAGAGAATCCTACAGAAACTTGGTGTTCTTTTAAGTACTTAATTTGATTTTTATTTTTCTACTTACTGCATGTCTTAGTTACTTTTCTCATTGCAGAGACAAAATAGTTGACACCCAAAATTAAGGGAAGAAAGGTTTATTTGACTCACAGTTTGTAGAGTTTTCAGTCCATAATTGACTGGCCCCAAGGCAAGGTGGTGCATGGCAGAGGAGCATTATAGGAGAGAAACAGTTCATGGCAAGTAGAAGGTAGCAAAGCAAGCAAGTGGGAAGACAAACTTCTTTCTGTCTTTTATAGTATGTGGGCTACTGGGATTAGGATGGTGCCAGACCAATTAGTGGGTCACTCACCCTTAATCCTAGCACCTTTAATCTTAGCATTGTACCATGAATTAGTCACACATTCTAGATCTTGCCACCTCTGCAAAAGCCCCACCTGTGATTGCATATGGCCTTGGGAATATATCTAAACACAAACCATAACACTCTGTTAAGTTCCTGGAAGTATCAGGGGACCTGGATTTTGTGTGGATTAGGCAAAGACCTTTCCAGTAGCAGCTCTGATCTCTTCCTCTTCCCCATGCTTCCCAAACTGGCCACTTTGGAAGCTTGGCTTGCTGCCTGCCCCCTGTGGGCCTTGGCACTCACAGCCAGTGAAACCTCTGCTGTCTTTTGTCCTCTCTTCACTATAGCTTTTCTCTTCATACTCTGCTACTTGGACGGTGCTTTCTCTATTTCCGCAATGCCATGGCAACACATGGAAACTGCTTTCCTTGTAGTCAAGATAAAAGACTTCTTTTTCTTTCCCTTTGACCTGTTGTTCATGGTTAGCATTGTGCTTCCCCTTTCTTTTCTTCCGTGAAAAGCGCCCTTCCCTGACTACTGGATCTGAAGTAGTACGCATTATGTTTGCTATCTCTCCTTCTTTGTCCCATCCCCCTGTACCTTTTTTCTTTTTTTATTGACACTTTGTATAATGGGAGTTTGTTCTCATCTCTTACACTGCATTTGACCTAAGGTCTAGGTGAGTGGGATTTGCTTTTTGCTCACAGCTCTGTGTGTTTCCGAGGACTGGTACACAGCCGAAGCGGTAAATTTTTGTTAGCTGTTCACAGGACTTGGTGGTGGAAAGCCTGATTTTGTTTTATAGGATTTGTTCATGTTGTATTTTGTCTTACATAATCACTCTCCAGTCACTAGATACAATACCTAATCCTCGTAACTGAAAGGACCAAAGGTTTATTTTGGTTCACAGTTTTGGTCCATGATCAGCTGGCTCCATGCAGAAACAGGATGGCAGAGAGGTACAGTGGGGGAAAAGGGGCTCACCTCATTCACCGTACTAGTGTTAGGGAGACACAATTCTGCTCAAAATAGAAACCAATTATAAATGATAAATGAAACACTATGTCTGAAAATCATGATGTGTTCTTTATTTCTCTCCAAGACAGAATCGGAAACAGGGCAAGGGGTACCAGAATCGGACTATTCAAAGAAGTCCAAGCATCTTTCAACAACTATAGGATACAAGT
>PVJX010031171.1:0-21420 GCA_004027295.1 Dolichotis patagonum
GTGGGGCGCTTAAGTAACACAGTCAGCCCCTTGTAATCTATCACGTAGCCTGGTCCCCAACAGCTCTCAAGTCTTCATTTGGGGCGATTTCTAAACCAAGAAAGCAAGTCATTTCAACAAAGTCCAGGTCAGGTTCAAAGGGTCATGTTACAGCGCAAGGTTCAGGAGTACTCCCTCTCAGCCAGCAATGAGTAGTAAGAGTCTGTGCCACATAAGGATTCAAGCAGGCGACAGGATACCTGCTTAGCTCCTCTCTAAGGAGGGGCAATAGAGTTGGGAATGTGCCAGGTCAGAGAGGTCTGGGACTACAGATTTCATTGATTTTTATACTGTTGCGTTAGACAAGAGGCTTTATCAGTGCTTAGGAAATTCTTATGTGATTATTACTTCAAGTTCTGAAAGTAACTGAAAAACAGGAGTATGGTTTTATTGTCCTTCATCTAGCAGACTGGTGGTCAAGGGTTATGAGAGGGGCCAAAATATGCCTCCCTAAGATATAAAGGACTGTGGAACTAAAGCAAATAAAATGAAGCAGGCATAGAAAAGTTCTTTGTCCTCCTCCTATTTGCCTAAAAGTAGGACATAAATTTGTAAATGCGCCCTCCACCGTGAGGAAGTACACAAGATAATCCCTGAAAAGAACAGTAGATTCTTATCAGCTGGAGACTGCACCAAAGGAATCTAAAAACAGAACACAGTCCATTAGTTTCTTCCGGTATAGTTACCTTCCCACAGTTTCATACCTCTGAAATTATAAAACTGCTTTCCTTTGTTTTTTCAGATCTAAAAAATTCATTTTTGTTTGTTGAATATGCTAGATGAACTACAATTTTAAGCTACCACTTTTGAGTTTACCTTTTTTTGAGATTTTCCCCACATTATATGCACTATGTGAATAAATTTACTTGCTTTTCCTCTGGCTAATCTTATTACAAAGTCCCTACTATGAAATTCTGAGGATTGAGAAGAAATTTAGTTTCCTCCCCAGCAGTTGATACTGGATGTTAAACTTTGTTTTACTATGCAAGATCTCAGTCCCCAAGGACTTTTCATTCTCCAAAATGCCTGCTCACAGTCCACTTATCTCATCCATATCCCAGTCAGCTGGGAAGAGGAAGAGAGAAGGGAATACTTTTTCTTGGAAGGCCCTTTTGACCTGGTACATATTCTCTTCTGCCTATATTCCAATGGCCACTACAGCCATGACTCTACCAAGCTGCAAAGAAGTCTGGGAAATGTAGTCCTACTCTGGACATGCAGCCAAGTAAAAAACTGGCTGTTTTGTTTCTGTAGAAGAGGAAAACAGACCCTGGAGGGCAACTAACAGTCTCAACTACCTCAGTCTTAAGAGTTTCTTATGCCCTAATATGACAAGAAAAGCACAACAATTTCAATTTTTCCCCAGAGCAGCACAAATGTGGCCATGAAAGCTTCTGGCTCTCACAAAGCCTGGTAAACTGAAATGAGGGAGGCAAACCATATGGCTGTCTCAGGAGATGGCAGAATGAACAGATGATAAAGGAGGTACAGGTGCCCCCCACTGTCACAGCATATATAAGCCCCCTGATATCTGCATAGATGGGACCCAGGAAAAGAGAGGGACTTCAAACTGACAGAGAACATGTTTCTACTTCCTTAATGAAATGAGAATTATGCAGCCATTGGGACTGTTCCCAAATATCCTGGCTGTCCTCCTGGGTGTATGGTAGAATTTACATTTTTCTGCCCCTTTGAAGTTACACGTGACCATGTGAAATTTTGGCCAGTGGTGTATGAACAGAAGTGAGGTATGTCCTGTCCAGGATGAACATGAAGAACTTGTGATGGTTAATGTACGTGTCGACTCGGCTAAGCCATGAAACACAGTTCTGAGTCAAACACCAGCCTAGAAATGCTGTGCAGATTCTCTAGCTGTGATTCATGTTTGATTCACTTTTTTTTTTTCTTTTAGACAAGATCACACTATGTAGTACAGGCTGGCCTCAAGCTCTTGGTGATCTCCTGCCTCAGCCTCCCAAGTGCTGGGATTACAGATGTGCATCACCATACTTGGCTCTCTCTTTTTCTATACACACACACTATTGCTTCTGTTTCTCTGGAAAATCCTAATTCAGAGGCTGTGTGCAATGTGTCACATTTTCTTTTCCCCCTGCTTGTGTCCTTGGAAACAAATGATGAGATGAGTCCTCCAGCCAGGGACCCAAAGTGACAATGGCAAATGAAGTCCCAGGTGCACACGGAAGAAATAACCCTCTGATGTGAAGCCACTGGGTTTGGGGGACTTTGTTTTTGCACTGTAACTTAGTGTACTGGTAGGTATAGAGACAGGACAGAGAAGTTAGAGTGACATAGAAACAAAGTTCTATGTTCATATTCTGAAGTGGGCTGAGTAAGATTCATTCCTGCTACAAGTACAATAGTCACTATTATTTCTGCAGGCTAGGAATATTCTAGGATATGAAGCCTTCTAAGACCAGAAGTAGCTCTTAAGTTACACCCTTCGTAGTAGGTCCCTGAAGTCAATGTTCTATTCCCATCCCACCCCCCAATTTACCTAGGTTCTAAAATTGCCTCTTTTTCACAATTCAAAAATGTTTCATTTTCTTCTTAGTATGAGAGATCACAACTATGTAATAAGGAGTAGTAAGCAAAACCCCTCTAACCTCTTACTGGAGCTTCATTTTTCCAGCGGGGGATTTGTATTTGTATTTGAAAAGAAATTGAAAAGTAAAATGAAAAATCCCACACAAACAAAGCTATACTCGGTGCAATTCCAGAAAGTGTGATTAAGAGAGGAATTTGTGAGCAGTATGGAAAACAGACCCAGGGGAATTTTTTACCAGTGTTCTGCAGACATGATCAACATTGTTTGATACTGTGTTTGGTGTTTCTGGGTGCTTCAACATGGCAAAGAACAAAGAATGCTCAGATCCCCTTGCAGTGCCCCCAGTTATCCTTCCAGGTGGGTCCTGGTAACAACCAGAGTCCAGTTGCTATGCTTTCAGAGACTTTTTTGTCTATCCTTGGGTCGAGCAACTGCTTTCCATAGAGCGCCTTCCTAGACTGTGTGACCTTTGTCTTAGGGCCAGGTCCTTGAACCCTGATGCAAAAGTATCACCCCTGGGTGCCACACTTCTCCGCTTTGTAATGTCTACCCATGAGGAATCAACTAGCAAACTCATTAAAAATGCAGATTCCATGGTTCAGATGCTGATTCATTAGTCTGGGACACAGCCCAGAAAGTTGCATTTGGACAAGTGATCCTCAATGCAGGTGGCAGGCAAACCACACTCTGGAGAACTAGTGCCCCAGGGACACCAGTAAGTATTAGCACAGCTCACTCAGTGAAATCTCTGTCCTAGACAGCGCTAACTTCATTTGTGATTGGTGTAGTGGGACCATCTGCTCACAACTTCGAAGCAAAACAAACAAAAGCAATAAACGAAAGATGGAAGTGTTGCTTCCAGGAATTTCTGTGCCATTTGTCTCTTTTCTTTCTGTTTACATAGGAATAGATTTTTTTTGTGATGTAGCCTTTGACGAAAAAATTAAAGACACATGGTGGTTTCTTTTCCTACTCAGTTTTTGCGGTATTTGCAGAGGACTGACAACCTGGCCTAAATGTAAACACAGAAGGAAGCAGCCCCCAAGGAGCTCAAATGAAAGCTACGACAATAAAGTACTAAATGGAATTTGTTGGTGCTGTGTCTTTCTTTATAAGCTTGGTTTAGGACCAATAGCCATCTGGTCCTGGTGGTGCATTCCCATGATTCCAGCACTCAGAAGGCAGAAGCAGGGGGATTAGCATGAGTTCAAGGCCACCCTGGGCTGCATAGTGGGTTCCAGGCCAGCACGAACTGTGTAGCAAGACCCTGTCTCAAAAAAAACTAAAAAAGAAGATAACCAAAGCACATATACTGTATCAAAAGTCACAAGCACATAATCTGCTTGGCTAACAGAAAGGGTTAATTGCTATGGCCTCCTAGAAGAGACTTCAGAGGCCCCACACCTGGAAATAATAAACAGAGCCTGGTTCTTGCTCTACCCAAGCTAAATCTCTGAGTGAAATCCAGGCACCCCCTGGTGGTCTGGAGGTAAACTTCCACTTACTATGCAGGGAAAACAAAATCATGTTTTTATACTTTGGTATTTCACCTTTATTCTACTTTGTATCCACATAGAGCTTTTTCAGGAATGGATTTGCAGCATCAGGATGATGTGACAGGTAAGAATGCCACAGCCAGGCTGGGGATTTAGCTCCGTGGCTTAAGCGCCTGCCTTGCAAGTGTGCAGTCGTGAGTTCGATCCCCAGTACCAAACAAACAAACAAACAAAACAACAACAACAAAAAAAGAATGCCACAGCTCCGGTGGTAACTCTACCCTTAATATACACCTCAAACAGCAGTTGGGCACTTTGATGCTTCCTAAATGCGGGCATTAGCAACCCTTAAAAGCACACATCTTGTCTGGTCCAACTCTATACATTAAGCCAGCCACCTCACCAGTGCATGTCCATAGGAACACCCAGGAGTTAAATGTGATTTGTTAATCAGTGTCTTAAGACTTCAAGCACTTTAGCCTCAAATTCAGTGTCTGGCTCCACCAGCACCCATGCTTTCTTCCCAGTCCCACCCACTTAGCTTCTCCCCTTCTATGGCAGCATCTGCTTTTCCAAGATGACACTCATCTCTCATTTCCCCACAATCTGCTTCTCAGGTCTTAGTTTATTTTACACTCACCTAGCTAACAGGTCTACATCTTCTTCAATACCCTAGTTAGAGAAAACCACACAAATCATAATCTGAAAGCAATAAAACATGGTCTTCAAAAGGAGCTGGTTATTAGCCAGCCACTCTATTCACATACAAGACTTTAAAATTTTTAACTGTAAAGTACATAGACATATTCTATTGTTTAAAATATTCAAATGTAACATATAGAAACCACAGTTGAGCCAAGCGTGGTAGCACACCTGTAATCACAGCACTTGAGAGGCTGAGGCAGGAGGATCACCATGAGTTGAAGGCCACTCTAGGCTGTATAAGTGAGTTCAAGGCTAGCCTGTACTACATAGCAAGACCTTGTTAAAAGAAAGAAAGAAAGAAAAGAAACCATTGATATGTTTGCAGTGTGTCTTTCCAGAACTTTCTGTACATTGAGAGATGGGATGTAGAGTTTAGCTGCAGGTTTGTGGAGTTTTTTGTTTTGTCTTGTTTTTATTTTTTTGATAGGGTCTCACTACATTGTGAGCATCTCATTCTGTATTCAGGGCTGGTCTTGAACTCACTATGTACCCCAGCAATCCTCCTGTCTCAGTCTCCTGAGTACTAGGATTACAAGCATGTACCATCATGCCCAGCTCTAAGACTTGTTATATCAACAAACTTTCCATGTATGTGTACACATGAAGCCGCTTAGTTCTTTTAATTGCTGTATGCTAATCTATTGAGTTTAGAAAGCCAAAATAATATTCCTTTTTTTTCTACTGGGTCTCAGAGAACAATGTCTTTAACATATGCAGTTTTAGCATGCTGAGAAACTTGATCTAAAGGAAGTTAAGAGGCTGTGTTAGTCAGATTTTCCATCACTGGGACAAAATAAATACTCAGTGCCAAAACATTCCTAAGAAGTTTATTTTGGCTCACAATTTCAGTGTGTAGCCCATGTATGGCTGGGTGGCATGGGAGCATGGTGGTGCACTCCTGTAATCCCAGAACTCCAGAGGCTGAGGCAAGACTAGTGTGATTTCCAGGCCAGCAGGGGCTGCACAGTAAGTTCATGATGAGGTTGACTCTGAGCCTGCTTTTTAGGCCTCTGTTATGGTTTAGATCAAAATGCCACCTGGAAGTTTCATGTGTCCAGAGATGGGGCTTTAAAAAATGGTTGGATTATAGGGGCACTATACTTGTAGAAAGATGGGCACATAAATTTCTATATCATGTTGGGCTAGTGGGTAATCACACTTCCTTCATTTTTCTCCTATGCTGTGATTTTTTCCCCTTCTGTATATTAAGAAACTCATACATGCCTTTTCTCCTATTTAATCTGTCTAATGTCATTTCATTCCAGTGAACCTTCAGAGGGCAGAGGGAAAATTTCTCTTCACCCTATATTTCTTTCCCCAAGTTTGGAATCAGTGAAAAAATAAGACAATGGAAGCAGACAGATGTATATCAAAAGCTGACAAGAATTAAAATGTAAGCATTGTTACAGCTGATAAGAAAACAGTATAATGGTGCATTAGAAGGACTTGCAAGTATTTCGCACCTAAATGAGTAGGTGTACCTGTTGGGCCAGAGGCATTCCTGGAAATCCAATGTGTGCATAAACTAGGCTTCAGAGCCTGCTACAGAGCAGCAGGCAGCCCAGGATGTCCTCCCAGCAGACACATTGGAGGATGGCAGGTAAAGAGCTGAGCTGAGGCGTCCAGTCCCTTGTACCTAACTAATCAACCAGGAAAAACAGTCCTCTTCTTGCAGGGATGAATACGTGGATGAGGCATGAGAGACAAGGTAAAAGTATTCCTTTAGAATCTAACAGATTCTAGGCCAGGGAAATGGAGACTCCCCTATACCTTTTCCAGATTTTTGTTCTATGGTTTACCCCAAAATCTGCATGAGCACAGTTGATTCATTCTCTCCCTTTGGAAGAAGAGATCAGGCATTTGTAAGAATGTTCCTGGCCCTATCTTCATGAGTGCATTCTTTCAATGGCAACCACTTTGCTTTTGTAGAGCTGTTATATGAACAGTTTATAGACCTCAGAATATTCAAATATGGATTAGGTAGTTCATTAACTTCTAGACTAAGCTGGAAATGTGCTCCATATTCTGTTTTCCATTGAAAACATGCTAATAATACTGTCCAGTATAACTCACTAATAATTTTACAATTAAATAGAACAACAGCAGAAATGTGTTCTTTGAAAACTCATTTTAAAGCCAGCTGACTATGGACTGAAATATCTAAAACTTTGAGCTAACTGAACCTTTCCTCTCTTGACTTGTGGGCATTGGGTATTGTGTCTCAGCAACAAGAAAAGTAACTAAGACAATGGGTAATTTATAATAAAAAGAAATCTATTCACTTATGGTTCTTCAGATTGGTAAATCCAAGATTAAGGGCTGACATTTGTAAGGGCCTTCTTTCTGTGTCATTCATGACAAAAAGGCAAAAAGATAAGAGAGGGCAAGGTAGTGAGGAGCTTAGAAAAGTTCTTTTTGTTAGAACTTACTTCCATGATTACAGTATTAATTCATTTGTGAAGACAGATCCCACATGACTAAACGCCTCTTAAATGGAGATCAAATTCCCAGCCCATGAACTTTAGGGAACACACTCCAACTACAGCACACTCCAAGTGGAGCCCTAAGGGTAAGGAAAGCAAACAGAGATGAACAATAGTTAGAACAGTACTAAGTCAAGTTGAGCCTTTGTTTTTTTTTTTTTTTTGGTACTGGGGATCGAACTCACAACCTCGCACTTGCCAGACAGGAGCTTAAGCCACTGAGCTAAATCCCCGGCCCCAAGTTGAGCCTTTGTTAAATCTTTTGAATAAAGAATACTTGTTATGGTTTGGGGATGGCTTGAGTGTGTGCTCCAAAGTTTTACATGCCAGAGGCTTGGTCTCAGTGTGGCGATGTTGAGAGATGGCACCCTGTCAGATGTGGGACCTACTGGCAGGTATTTAGGTCATTGGGGGCATCACCCTCAGAAGATCATGGGATCCTGGTTAGTTCCTGCAACACTGAGTTATAAATAGGGCAAACCTGGACCCTGAGTTTGGCTTTGGCTTTCTCTGTGATCTCTTCTGCACATCCTCTCACCATTGTGATACCACCTCCATGAGACCCTCACCAGTGACAAGCTAATGCTAACAGCACACTCTTGAGTCCAGGCTAGATATTTTGGTACAGCAACAGAAAAGAGACTCATATAGTCCCCGGGATGGAATTATTTGTTGCAAGAAGAAATATTAGAATTTGTTTGTTGTTATTGTTGTTTGCTTGAAAACGCTTTCAGAAAACCCAGAAATCATTTACTTTATGTCTTCATGTCTGATACTCTACAAAATAAATGACAGAGGAGTATGTTAGAAAAACTACCATCTGGGCTGGTTGTAACCCAGTAGTAAAGCACTAGCATGGCATGTGTGACGCCCTTGGACCACTCCACAGCACAGCAACAAAACAAACATACAATACTGGGCCAGAAAGCAAACTGTGTGGAAGTAAAAGCATTCAAGTACAGTGAACAGTACTTGTTAGAGAACAGAATAAGCCAACATAAAAAATTGGATAAGTTTCTCAAAATCTTCATAAAAGAGTTTGGAAACTACATGGGATATGGAGCCCCAGAAACTCATAACTCTATTGTAGGAAAAGACATGACAAAAGAAGGTCATTCAAGATCTGAAAAGCAGACACAGGATGTAAAAAATGTGAAAAGCTGAAGCAAGTTTAGGGTTTGAGGATGAACAGCTGGCAGAGGTACAGCCCTCAAGGGATGCATCAGTTCAGTCTGTTGAGGGTGACTCCAGCTGACACAAAAGTGAGGACTGGGAAAACAGGCAGATTCCAAAGGCTCAGGGACAATTTCCAATGAATGCTGGTGACTAAACAACAGGAATGGCTTTCATTGGGCATCTCTGGTGAATCTCAGACCTGAGCAATTGCAGTGCTGCCAGAGAAGTGCAGGCTAAAATGCCTCTTAAGGAGAGAATGTGGAGGCTGTAACACTGGGCAGAGCACTGGGTGGCCAGGAACATAAGGGGAAAGTGAAATTAAGAAGTTGGAAATCAGGCAGATGCTAATGAAGAAATCTCAACAAAAACATGGTGCCTGCAAAAGGCTAGGAGGGTTTCAAATCCCAATCTCCAAAGGAAGACAGTTTTCTTCTAGATAAATGTATAATTCTGTCATTTGACTGTTGATGAGGTTATGGTAGGGTTTTCTGGTAGAGCTGGAAACAAAAAGATTTCTCAACCTATTCTCTTCTCTCATATCCCACAGTCTCATCTTTGGTAATCATACATTTTTTAGAATAGGTTTTGTGTATCTACAAATATCAGGAGGTGGGGTTGGGTTGTGGGGAACTTAGAATTACTAGTGTTTCCAAATCAGAGAGAAAATCATTGGATTTTGCTTAAACATATTTTACCCTTTAGCCTCTAAACTTTACAACAATAAGGGGATTCAATCTTTGGACTTTAATTTTTCTCTGAGATGTCATGATGGGAGGGAGAGTATATTCAAATCTCTGTATATATAACTTTTTAAGTGTGGTGAAATATACATAAGGTAAAACACTTGCCACTTTGAGGGTATAGTTTAGTGACACTAAATACATTCCCATCAATGTGTGTATGAGTCAGAGCTCTCCAAAGAAACAAAACCAACTGGGTATTTTTATTATATTTACAATAGGAATTTATTAGAAGAAAGGGCTCATGTGTTTATGAGAGCCAGGAAGTTATATATTTGCCATCTGAAAACTGGATCAGCAAAGTCAGTTGTATAATTCAATAAAAGGTCAAATGCATCAAATTGGGAGAGATGGGGTGGGTGATAGTGTAAGTCCAGGAGTCCAAAACCCGAGAAGCTGGTGTACTGCTGTCCAAATGCATTCAAAAATGGGTGCCCAACCCCAAGTAGAAAGAGTGAATTCACTTTTCCTCCACCTTTCTGTTCAGGCCCTCAGAGACTGTATGATGCCCACTCACACAGGGGAGGACCATCTTCTTTCCTCAGTTCACTAATTCAATATTAATCTTTTCCAGAAACACCTTCATAGACCCACCCAGAAATGACATTTTAATAGCTACATGGAGCTGCTTTAGATTAGTCAGGTTTTCACTTTTACAAAATTACCCATCACAATGCAATCATCCCACAATCCCCACAACTTTTTTCATCTTCCCAGATGAAAACTTCACAACCATTAAACAATAACTCCTTCCCCTCATCTCTCCCTCCATCTCTTGGCAATGACCTTTCTACTTTTCCATCAAATTAGAGTTGACTATTCTAGGTATCTTATGTAAATGGAATCATACTTATATTTATCCTTTTTTGTCTGGCTTCTTCAATCTTAATTTTTTCAAAGTTCGCTCATGTTCTAGCATCTGTCAGAATTTCTTTCCTTCTTAATGCTTGATAAAACTCCATCCTGATCTTCTAAACTTATTTCATCCTTTACATAAGATTGTCCACTCTATTATGAATTCTCCTAAAGATTAAAGATCTTTCTCTGTTTTGTTTTGTTTGACATAAGGTCTTGCTATGTAGGCCAGGCTGGCCTGAATTCATGGCAGTCTTCCTGCCTCAGCCTCCCAATTGTACCACCACACCTGACTCTCAGTAATTTCTTTTTTTTTTTAAATATGGAATGCTTCATGAGTTTGCGTGTCATCCTTGTGCAGGGGCCATGCTAATCTTCTCTGTATCGTTCCAATTTTAACATATGTGCTGCCGAAGCGAGCACTCTCAGTAATTTCTTGAACATGGTTCCTCCTGGAGAATCTCTTTCATCTATTAAGATTTTTAAAATCTGAAGACATTGTGCTGAATCCCAGATAATCTTCCTGGTCTAGTAATAATAAGATAATTCCTTTTTCTAATCTCCTCTTTAAAGATAATTCCTCAAGGACTGCTAACAGGGGAAATAGAAACACAGAGAAGGAGAAACTTGTATTTCATAGTAACAGGCCTAAGTATCTGAGTCTTAAAGAAAAGTTCAATTATGTTTAGAACCTGTAATTGTTAAGACTAGCAATAAATTGTAGAACAATTTTGATTCTTTGTTTTGTTTTGTTTTTTGAGGCAGAGTCTCACTATGTAATCCAGGCTAACCCACAGAAATATCAGTTATGGGAAACCCTCTTTCCTCCACTATGTTGAAACTAAGAGTTGCTATAATTCTTAGACATAAAAAGAAGTCACCACAGAACAAAGCTCATAAATGAAGAGCAAAGAAAAATATGTTTACCATTTTTCTGTTACTATAGCAAAAAACACTAGAAGTTGGGTAATGTATAAAAAAAGAGGTTTATGTGAACTTCAAACCAAGAATGATTAAGAGATAAAGAAGGTCACTACATACTAGTTAGAGGAAAACTTCAAGAGGAAGAGATAACAATGTTAAATATATATGCACCAAATTTGGAGCACCCAGCTATACAAAACAAATATTAATAGAAATGAAAAATCAAATAAGCAATAGCACAGTTATAACAGGAGACCTTAACACCCCATTGACACAAAGAGACAGGTCAATTAGACAGAAATAACAGAACTGAATCACACCTGTGAACAAATGGACTTGGTGGGCATATACAGAATATACATTCTTCTCAGCAGCACATGGGACATTCTCTAAAATAGACCATATACTAGCCCACAGAACATGCTTAAGTAAATGCAAAAGAATTGAAATTATCCCATGCATGTTATCAGATTGTAGTGCCATGAAACTAGAAATTAATGACACAGGAAACTGCAAAACACCCACAAACACATGGCAATTGAATAATACACTCCTGAGCAATCAGTGGTTCACAAGAGGAAATTAAAGAAAAAATTAAACAATATCTACAAGCAAATGAAAATATAAATACAATTTACCAGAACCTGTGAGATACAATAAAAGCAGTCCTCAGAGGAAAATTTATTGTGGTGAATTCCCACATCAAGAAAACAGAATGAACACAAACAAACAACTTGATATTATACCTCAAACATTTAGAAAAAGAAGAGTAAGTCAAGCTCAAAGCCAAAAGATGGGAGGAAATTATAAAGATCAGAGCAGAAATCAATGGAATAGATGCTAAGAAAACAATACAAAGAATCAATGAATCAAAGAGTTGGTTCTTTCAAAGACTAAATAAAATTGATAAGCCCCTAGCCAACCTTATTAAAAAAAGGAAAGAAAAAACTCAAATTCATGCAATAAGGAATGAAAATAATGAAATCACTACAGACCCTGTGGAAATACAGAAGATCATCAACACCTATTTCAAAAACCTCTACTCTCATAGTCATGATAACACAGAAGAAATGGACACATTCCTAGAAACATATGAATTAACAAAGCTGGATCAAGAAGATGTAAAACTGCTGAATTACCCAATTTCAATTAATGAAATTAACAATCTAATTAAAACCTTACCAACAAAGAAAAGAACAGATCTAGATGGATTCACTGCAGAATTTTACAAGAAATTCAAAGAAGACTTAATGCCGATACTCCTCAAACTCTTCAATGAAATCGAAAGGGAAGCAATTCTCCCTAACTCATTTCTGGAAGCAAGTATTACTCTAATACCAAAACCAGAGAAAGATCCAACAAAAAAAGAGCACTACAGGCCAATCTCCCTAATGAACATAGATGCAAAAATTCTCAATAAAATATTGGCAAACAGAATACAGCAAATCATCAAGAAGATTATACACCATGATCAAGTGAGATTCATTCCAGGAATGCAGAGATGTTTCAACATATGCAAATAAATAAATGTAATCCACCATATCAATAGAACCAAAAATAAGAATCGCATGACCATTTCACAGAAGCAGAAAAAGCTTTTGATAAGGTCCAACACTTATTCATGATAAGAACTCTACGAAAATTGGAATAGATGGCCTTTACCTCATCATATTAAATGGCCAAAAACTGAAAGCCTTTAATCTAAAATCAGGAACAAGACAAGGATGTCCATTATCACCACTCCTAGCCAATATAGTGCTGGAAATACTAACCAGAGCTATTAGACAAGAGAGAGAAATAAAAGGAGTAAGGATAGGAAAAGAAGAAGTTAAATTATCATTATTTGCAGATGACAAGATACTCTATATAGAAGACCCCCAAAACTCCATTGAAAAACTCCTAGGTATAATAAATAAATTCAGTAATGTAGCTGGATACAAAGTCAACACTCAAAAATAAATAGCATTCCTATACTCAAACAACAAACTCATTGAGCGAGAAATAAGAGAAACCACACCTTTCACAATAGCATTAAAAAAAAATGAGATCCTTAGGAATCAATATAACAAAAGAAATAAAAGACCTATTCAGAGAAAATTATAATACCCTGAAAAAAGAAATTGAAGAAGATCTCAGAAAATAGAAAGACATTCCCTGTTCATGGATAGGAAGAACAAACATTGTGAAAATGGCATTCTCCCAAAATTGTTATACAGATTTAATGCAATCCTCATTAAAATATCACTAGTATACCTCACAGACCTAGAGAAATCATTCCTAAAATTCATCTGGAACCAGAAAAGAGCTAGAATAGCAAAGGCAATTCTGAGCAACAAAGGCAAGGCAGGAGGCATCACAATTCCTGACTTGAAGTTATACTACAAAGCTACTGTAATAAAATCAGCATGGTACTGGAATAAAAACAGATCTGAAGATCAATGGAATAGATTAGAAGATACAACTACAAACATACTCAGCCAACTTATCTTTGATAAAGGGGCCAAACACATTCACTGCAAGAAAGATAGTCTCTTTAATAAATGGTGCTGGAAAAAATGGCTATCCATATTCCAAAAACTAAAACTAGACTCATGCCTATCACCATGTACTAAACTAAAGTCAAAATAGATCAAAGATCTAAATATTAAAACAGAAACACTAAATCTGCTGGAAGACAAGTTAGGTAGAAATCTTGAAGACATAGGGGTAGGTAGAGAATTCATGAATGAAAATCAAACTGTACAGGAAATACTTCTCAGAATCAATAACTGGGATCTCATCTTATAAAAAGTTTTTGCATGTCAAAAGAAGTCTCCAACAGAATAAAAAGGAAACCCATGAGTTTTGAAAAAATTTTAGTCAACTGTCCCTCAGACAAAGGGCTTTTGTCTAGAACATATAAAGAATTAAAAAAATCAGATCCCCAAAATTCAAAGACCCAATTCAGAAATGGGCTTCTAAGATGAATACACAGTTCTCAGATAAAGAAATACAAATGGCAAATAAATACATGAAAAAATGTTCAGCATCATTGGTTATTAGAGAAATGCAAATTAAAACCACACTGAGATTCCATCTTATTCCAGAAAGAATAGCCAGGATAAAGAAAACTACCAACAACAAATGCTGGCGAGGCTGCAGGGAAAAAGGAACTCTTCTGCACTGTTGGTAAGAGTGTAGACTGGTGCAACCACTGTGGAGGTCAGTCTGGAGGTTCCTCAAAAAGCTGGGATTGAAAGTTCCATTTGACCCAGCTATTCCACGTCTAGGCATATTCCCAGAAGAATTGAAAGCATCATATCACAGTGATACATGTACACCCATGTTTACAGCAGCACAATTTGTAATAGCCACATCTTGGAAACAACATAAATGCCCAACTGAGGAATGGATAAAAAAGATGTGGTACTTTTATACAATGGAGTACTACTCAGCTATAAAGAATGATCACATTGAAATATTTATAAGTAAGTGGATGCAACTTGAGAGCATACTCATAAGTGAAATAAATCAAACTCACATGAGTAAATACCGTATAGTCTCCCTAGTATAAGAAATGTAAGAGTACATAAGATACATAAGATACAAAATCCTCAATAAATACAGTGAAAGGGTAAGAATCTTCTCAAAGGAGAAAAAAACAGTATCTCAGGAAAAGCAGGATAAAGAAAAAGGAAGGGAAAAGAAAAAATATCTAAATTTGTATAAACACACTTAAGACAGCTAAGATGATTGTGCTACAAATTCTATAAGTTTGCAGAACAAAGTAGTTAATATTCATAGGATTGGAACAATTTTATATGTTTGTGCCAGGTGACTTGAGGAACTTTTGAAAATCTATGTAAAATATCAACCTTAGTTCTGTTCCTACCACCATGTTTTGAAGGCCTATATCATTATTGCTTTGGGCTCTTTGCTATTGTTATTTATTTGACTTTTTTGTTTCTTAGTTTTCTAGTAATCTGTTTTATTTTGTTTTTCGCTCTAATGCGAAAAGGATAGGTATACATGTAGAGGCTTATACATGCCTAGAACTTCTCCTAAACAGTTTATGAGAATCGATTATATTATGTGCAATAAAATGAACAGCTATTTTTAAGAAAAACAGAGATTATGGTATCCAATGCTGTTTTGGTATCATCATGCTGTGAAATCTAATAATGCTTCTATTCTTTGTTCAGAGTGGTTTTAGTCTGTTTTGTATTGTTTAATTTCAACATACATGAAGGTATGGACGGCTAATTTGAACGAGAACAAGAGACATTATGGCAGCCATTTTTAATTTTCATACTGTCTGGTTTTGAAGGCGTGTAGTACCTTCATTACTCTGTTCTGATCAGTTTCATACTATTTTGTTTTGTATGAATTCATTGTGTGTGAAGATATACACAACCATTTAGAAGAAAGCAAGAGACATTATAGTAGCCACTGTAGATCTCTTGTCTTGTTTTGAAATCTGTGTCACTTACATTGTTTTCTTCTGATCTGCTTTGTTCTATTTTGTTATGTTTAGTCTTACCCCTTTTTTTTAAAAAATAAAATTTTTTTAAAAAGAGGTTTATTTAGCTCACAGTTTTGGAAGATGAAAGTTCAAACAGCATGACACTAGTTCTGACAAAGGCCCCCTGGCTGCATTACATCATGGCCAATGGCATTGTGATTGGAGTACCTGTGACAGGGAAATATCCAAGAGAAAAAGAAGAGGTGCCAGACTTGCTTTTTTATAGCAACCCTCTCTTGCAAATTAATGAAGATCCCACAAAAAGCATATCAATTTTTTCTGAGGGAACTAGCCCCAGTGACCCACTACTAGGCTCTACTTCATAAACATTCTACCTGGGTAAATGTTGCTACACTAACACCATACTTCCAACACATGAACTCCTTGGGAGACACACTTAAAACATATCCAAACCATAGCAAAGGACTAACTATCCGTAATTTTATGCAAACCTGAAATAGACACCAGGCCTGATTGCTGCATTTCTCTACACAGTATGTGGCTGTTTGGTTAAAGCCACAATCTATAAGCTCTGTTTGCTCATATTTCCAGCCTTCCTTCTTGCCAGAGATAGACTGTTCATAGTCCTCTAATTTGAGCTTCCCTAGACTCAAATTTAGCCTGGAGGTAAAAACCAAAAAAGGTTCAAATTTTAGCCTGGAGGGTGCAAATCAAGGACTATGTATCAAAGTGACAGTAACAAAGGAACACTCCTCAGGCTTTATGCGCTGTTCAGTTTCACTCTTCTCATTCAAGATGTCTCCATGGCAACTCACTTGTGCCTCCAAACAGCCATCATGGGCCCTGTGGGAGATTGGATTTCTGTTCTTAATTCTTTACTGTCTCCCTGAAACAGAATGAAATAGCCACAGCCTTTGCCATGTGACTTTTCAGGGTCTCCCATTGAAGAAGACAGAGTGTAATTTCATGACTCATGGATATTGGACTTGACTATGTGATTTGCTTGACAATGAAATAGTAATTGGTGTGATCTGAGCAGAGGTTTTTAATGCACTTGCATGGTTTGGCTGGGTTTCTTGAACTTGTGCCATCAGCTTAGAGAAGCTACTGGTCTTGACATGAGAAATTTGAGGGGCAGACTTGGCCAGAACATCCTAAAGAAGAACCACCACAGCTAACTTAAATACCTGCAGGTAAGACACATAAATTTGGCTTGGATGTTGAAAGCCACTGAATTTTGGGGTGTGGGAGGAGGGTGGTGTGTGTGTGTGTGTGTGTGTGTGTGTGTGTATTAATATAGCCTCATTGGAATAAAACACCCAGACACCTTCTTTTTCTCATCTCCAGTGTGTACTATGAAGCTGTTGTGTTGTTATGATTATTTTGTTTGTTTGGTTGGTTGTGTTCATTTGCTTGTTTTTTTGAGACAAGGTCTTGATACAAAGTTTGGTCTGATTTTTGTTGTTGTTGTTGTTTTGTTTTTGTTTTTGGTACTGGGGATCGAACTCATGACCATGGGCTTGCAAGGCAAGTGCTTATGCTGCTGAGCTAAATCCCCGGCCCTCAGGCTGATTTTGAACTCACTATGTAGCCCAGGCTACCCTCAAACTTCAGGCAATACTCCTGCCTCAGCCTCCCAAGTGCTGGGATTACAGGCGTGCATCACTAAATCTGGCTCTCACATTGTTATGTTCAGATCCAAAATGTCCCCCTAAGTGCATTGGAAGGTGATTAAATCATGGGAGTTTTATATCATCAGTGGATTCACCCATTGATGAGTTTAGTAGCTGAATGTGCTGTTAGGAGGGGCAGCCTGGTTGGAGTTGAATCCCTGGAGGCGTGACCTGGAAAGGTGTATACTTGTCCCCAGCTCCTCTCTTCTTGCTCTGCTCCCTGGCCACCATGTGTTAAGCATCTTTCCTCCATCATGCCTCTCTGCTATCCTGTTCCTGCCTTGGAGCCAGATGACCATAACCTAAATTGTGAGCCAAAATGAACCTCTCCTCCTTTAAATTGTAGGTATTAGATGTTTAGTCCCAGCAATAAGAGAGAGTGACTACGACACATGTCATTCCAATAGTCATCCCTCACTATACAGATATCTATCCTGCCTGCTGGGACTACAGTCCCACCTCAGTCTTTCCTGTAACATCTTCCACATCTCTGGATGTAGAGGCAAAGTACAGCTCACCTTGATTGTCACTCAACTGAAACATCTTCATCCACCTGGATTAAACACTACAAGGCCATAAAGTGGAGCCACTGTGCTATTATTATAGCTCTTAGGCTTGAGTGATATTTTTTCATTGCAATATAGGATCCCCCACTTCAGGAAACTGATACAAGATTATTGAGTCTAAAGATAACTTGAGATTCTACACAAGGCTGTGTTCAAACCCTAGTTCCTTACCAACCCAAATAGTACTTATGGATTAAGAATGAGTTCCCTTTCTGGGATGAGTTACTTTCCTTCCAGAATATCACTGGGAAGGTTATGGTAAAGTCATCATTGTATAATAAACTATGGGTTACATTCCTTGAGGCCAGATGATAATCTCTCTGCACCAAGTACTAGGATCTTTCAAGAAAAGAATCCCTGGCATCCCATGTGGAGATTCACTTGAGCTCTATACCTTAAGCCCATACTCCAGGACTTTATCTAGGAAGTGGCTGGTAATTAGTATTTTCACTTTTCATTCTCCAGAGAAGATAATATTATCAGAGTAGTCCTTGAAGAGCCATTCATTAATTTATCCAATAAACATTTATTCAAGTATGGTGCAAAGTAACAGAGATAAAGTCTCTGCCCCTCAGGAAACTAACATTCCTTGGAGAAGGAAAGGAAGGAAACAAAGAAAAGACATAAATACATAAATAAATCACGTATCTTAAGTAAAGATAAATGCTATTTTTGAAAAAACAAGGTAAATGTTGGAATATGTAGGGTTCTTTTATATATGATGGGAAGAAGACATCTCTGAGAACAGGCAGACTTCCAAATCCAAGGATCCACCTGGTCAAAGGAAGGAACAAGCCATAAGTTCTACAGAAGAACACTGAAGAACAGAAAAAAAATGTAAGTGTCCTGAAGCTGGAGCAAAACACAAAGACCATCATAAAGGCCAGTAGCTGGAGGATAGTAGGCCATAAAGAACCAAAAGAGTGGGATGCAGGGGCCTAGCGCCTGTCTCTGTAGCAAGGAAAGTCTCAGCTGAGGCTGCATCTCTAAACTGGAAAGAACCAGGTAATCACAGCTGAGTTCCAGTCAGCGACTCAGAGTGAGCTGACAATTAACTTCATGTTATGCATGATTTCACACAAATTCTAGGGCCAGGATGTCAATTACAGTACATTGTGTAGGAGGAGGAAAATGCAGATGAATATTTCTTAGCGTTTGAAATTTTTCAGTCATCTTTTGAGTGAAACTTTTAAGTTTTTAAAATCAACCTTTCACAATTGGTAGGGTAGAAATGATCACCTACAATCAAACTGTGTTGGCTGTATCATGAATGTTAATCATTTTATTTCCAGAGAATGTCAAACTGACACAAAAGGAAATCAAATAGTGTAATGAGCCTCTCATGTGTCCATCATCTAACCCCCAAACCATCAATTCATGACAATCCTAGATTCTCATCCACACCCTTATCCACTTCCTCCCCTCCTACATTATTTTGAATCAAATCTCAGACACAACATCTCCACTATGTAGTTCAGGCTGGTCCTGAACTCACTATCTAGCCCAGACTGGTCTCAAATTCACAGTGATCCTCCTGCCTCCCAAGTGCTGGAATTACAGGCATGCACCACCATGCCCACTGCTAAAATAGCTTTTACTAGCATCAATTATCCTTTTGGTAGTCATATTTCTAATTGCTTCATAAATGCTACACATTTTTCATTCTTTACTTTGTGGGTTATTTTAATGGGATTCAAATGATTTCCACACATTGCAAATAGTTAAATGTCACTTTAATTTCTTTTAATCATAGTTCTTCCTCCACTTCTCTCCTATAACACAATTTACCTATTGAATAAGTCAGGTTACTTATCCTTTACAATTTCTGTGTTACGAAAAATAATGTCTAAAAAAAAAAATTAGTTCGATCCCCAGTACCAAAAAAAAAAGTCTGTTTTTCTATTCCTGTCTTACCACAAAAATCAACACAGAAGACTTCTGTGACCTCAAAAGATGTAGGATTTCTCCCCACTACAAGTAAGCAAGCAAAGCTGCTGCAGCAGACATTGCTGGATATCCTCAAGTTCAATTCAATCCTGACATGACCCGGAGACAACATCACATCCCAAAGGTTGAAGATTCAGTCCAAGCCTGTTCCCCACCAGGACCATAGATGTCAGTCATGGGCACCAGGTTGTTTTTACCCTGCTTCTGATCAACCAACCATACATCAGGTTCCCACAACCCCACCTCACAACTAATTAATTTGCTGTAGCAATTCACAAGTTTATTATAAACTTTAGGAGTAGATCTGTTATGTGGAGCCCAGTGGGAAGGTTGGGCAGACTGCAGCTGAGACTTGCAATTGTTAAATTATGCAGTCTTAGAGGCTGTGGTAAGGAATATATTCATATGGGCAAAGAAAAGCACTGACCAATTTTAGCAAGACCAACAGCACAATGTAAAGAAGTTAGATGTGCATGCAAAATGGTTCAAAGCAGCAGGTTTTGTCACTGTATCACTGTTCACAACCTAAATGTCCTTCAGTTAGTGAAGACATGAGAAAGTGCAGTACATACACACAATGGATTGCTATTTAGCTTTAAAGGTAGAATGCAATATGCAACAACATAGAGAAAACTCAAGGACAATAAACGAAGTGAAATAATCCAGTAACATATAGATACATCACGATGCTAGTAATTTGCCATACCTTAAAACAGTCAAACTTGTAGAATCAAAGAATAGAAAGTTAGTTGCCAGGGACTGGGGAAAGAGGAGAATGAAGAGCTGCTAACCAATGGCACAAAGTTTCAGTTCAGTAAGATGAGTAAGTTCTAGAAAGTGGAGGCACCTTGTCTTTAAGTTTGTTAAGCCAAGCACTGTAGCGTGCACCTGTATATCCCAGCTACTTAAGAGGCTGAGTGGGAAAATCACTTGAACCCAGGGTTTCAAGGCCAGTGACACAGTGAGATCTCTGTCAAAAAAGTTAAGAGTATTTCATGCTATGTTTCTCTGTCTCTCTCTCTTTCTCTCTCTCTTTCCCCCTTTCTTTTGGTTTTTTTTTTTTTTTTTGAGACAGGGTCTCAACATGTAATATAGGCTGGCCTTGAACTCATGGCAATCCTCCTGCCTCACCCTCCCGAGTGCTGGGGTTACAGGCATGCACCACCTTGCCTGGCATATTATGTGTTCTTAGCACAAGAAAATAAAAATCGTTTTGAAAAGTAACAGGATTTGGTGGGCAAGACCCACTGCAGAATTCTGAAGAAGCCCATGAGCATCATTATCAATCTGATATTGGAAGTCCCACCTGACATGTAGAACCACATTCAGGTATCCTCCAAAAGGAAGGGTCAAGGTAAATGAAGGTTTTACAATTGTGCTTAAAGTAATCACACACTCATATCCTGACTCCTTGACATCCCCTCCCATTTTTGCCTCTTTTAGCTCTCTGGTTCTTATACCCAGGACCTTGTGAATGCTAGGCAAGTACTCCACCTCTGAGCTACACCACCAGCCATGGTTCTCCTACTCAGAATGCCCTGGAATATGTTTCCTTGAATTTGGATGCAGTGTTAGATGCCAATCCTCTTTGCTCAAAGAGTCAGGCTCAGGGTCTGTGTTTATCTTCCTGGGTTACATGAAAGGCTTATATCCTATATTGAGTGCCATGTTTAAGTATTTTTGGAGTCATACTCAGCTCAGCCTCTGTCTCTTTAAATAGCTTTGTGTGTCCTGGGGCAAGTACTTCAAACTTGCCATCTCTCAGTTTCCCCTTTGGGAAGAGAATTA
>PVJX010031172.1:0-21420 GCA_004027295.1 Dolichotis patagonum
AGATGAATTTTAGGAGTGATTTCTCTAGATCTATGAGGTATGTTAGTGGTATTTTGATTGGGATGGCATTGAATCTGTATAGTAATTTTGGGAGAATGGCCATTTTTACAATGTTTGCTCTTCCTATCCATGAACAGGGGATGTCTTTCCATTTTCTGAGGTCCTCTTCGATTTCCTTTTTCAGGGTATTATAATTTTCACTGTATAGCTCTTTTACTTCTTTCGTGAGATTAATTCCTAAGTATTTCATTTTTTTGGATGCTAGTGTAAAGGGTGTAGTTTCTCTTATTGTGCTCTCAGTACTCTGATTTAATATCATCCTTCTTAGAAGTCCTACCATGCTTTTTTTGTTCTACTACTGTTGGTTCTATCTATCACATTGTGTCTTATTGGAATTTGAATATGTGTGATAGTTCAAGCAAATTTTTTTCTTTTTTATCAAAAATGAGATATTATAGTATCCATTGATCATTTTCCGTTATTCATTTCAGAAAGCCCTGTAATTCTTTCACTCTATGCATGGCTTTATACTATTGTGTTATTTTTGATATTATTGTATATGAAACTATGCTCAACTATAGCAGAGTAAGAAATATGGTGTTAGCTATTGTTGATGTCCAGTTGACTTAATGTAAAGTACTGTGTTGCCTATGTTGTCCTGTTCTGATCTGCTCTGTACTGCCCTCTTTTGTTTTATTCTCTTTCAAATAAAAAAAAGAAAGGAAGAAAAAAAAATTCTCGAGGTTCTGCACTCTTTGTTGACAAGGACCTCTGGTGACTCCTGTGCCCGCAGGCTCCCCCGCAGACGCCTCCACAGGCTGCTCTCATCAAATCCTGCCCACGCACCCCAACCCGCCCACGCTCCCTGCCCTCAAAGCCGCCTTCATTTACTTTGCAAGTATTTTTGGTCAGTTTAGCATTGATGTGTTAACCAGTGTGGATGTAAAACCCACAGACTTCTTTATAGGCAAGGAAATAAAAAAGCAACCAAGAGCAACAACATAGAAAATACATAGAAAGTAGCCCAAGGAGAGAAGAGCAGAATATTCCAGGGCTGCTGATACCGACTTTCATGAGTTGGGCCTGACTCTGTACTGCCTGAGCTGAGACCTGACCAGACAGACGCACATACTGTAAACCCCACTTTAAATTCTAAGTGCAGAGACTCTAGGCGTCTCTGCTGCCACCGGGGGAAGGCGCCACTGAGCAGGCGGACAGGGCTCACTGCAGCTGGAGCGGCCACAGAAGCAGCTTCACATATGGGGTCCGGCACCAGGAGCTGGTCCCGGGCTGCAGCCCAGGCTTCAGAGAGCAATCCACACCTGGACTGCAGGCCACAAGCAGAAAGTGCGCTCGGCTCCGCCTTGGCGCGGGAGGATGCTGGCCTTTCCCAGGATAGAAATAACAGTGAGAGGTCCTGAGCCAGAAACCTGGCTGGGGTCCTGTGGGCGAGCGTGTGCAGCAGGGAAGGGAGTTCGTCTTTCTCCTTTATTAAAACGGTCATGAGTGTGTGTTTGCAGTACAGAATCATTACATTTCTCATGCAGAGTTGGCGCATGTGCAAAACACATGTGAAGTTTTTAAGTTTTTCACGTTCTTTAGGTAAGTTTATTGGTCCCTGTTACTCACACATAATGATCATTTTCACCAGAAGGGATTTGTAGCTGTACGTGACACAACTTCATTCTGTTTTCCCATACCCACCCTCCCTCAACTCCTCTTCCCCTCCTGTAGGAAAAGAACGAAAATGTGAACATGAGAGGAGGAAATTCTTAGGAGGCCAAGCCGGCCACAGCAATCAGATCCTCAGAGATGCAGACCTGGATTCCAGCCCCAACACTCTGTGACGCCAGCACATTCTGTGAACGCTGGGCTTCCTCTGACATCTGTCAGGTGCACACTGAACTAGGGCCGCACCTCAGGGCCGCGTCTCAGGGCTGCATCACGGAGTCCTCACATAATGAAGTGTTGCTTTACTCTTAACCACTGGGCCAACAAGTTCCCATGCTGCATGCTGCCCAGGGTGCTGGGGATGTGGGCACCTGAGGCCTTTGTGCACATTTGGTGGTCATGAAATCTGCTGCAGCCTTGCAGAGACTTAAACAGTTTTTCCCAGTCATCATGAAACCACAGTTCAGCTTCTGCACACACAGTTTGCCATGCTCCCCACAGAGAGGGCTCCCTCAGTCAACAAGGAAGAGGACACTGAAACACCCTCAGCTTCGCGGACAGAAGGAGGAGGCACCAAGCGGCCCACGAGAGGAAGCCCATGGTAGAGCAGATGTGGGAGCAGCAGTGTAGGCCCAGGGCCAGGAAAAAGGAACGCAGAGCTCCAGGGAGACCCAGAACAATCAGGGTGACAGCCTCAGTCCCACACCAAATATGGACCTTTCTGTGCCTCGGTTTCCTCCTCCAACAAGCTTGACAGCAAGAGTGCCCGCCGTACAGTTTCGCTGAGAGTTAAAATTCATCTACTCACTTAGATAACTGCCAAGGATGTGGTAAGTGGTCTCTTACATTAGTTATTGCTGACCTGATGTTTATTATACAAAGTAGCTTTATGTGGAAGCAAAATACATTCAACATTTAAAAGCATACCAGTACCAACACACATTGAGGCTCTGGGACTGTTGCTTATGGGAAAGGGAATAGAAAATGAGATAAAATGGAAGAAAGACATAGTTATAATAATGGCTTATTAATTCCTAATTAAGAAATGCAACAATGAGGACAACAAAAAGAGAGAAGGATCAAATAAGAAACATCTAGAAGATTTCAGATCAGATGACGTGAGCTGCAAAGGAGACATGGAGGCAACCCCTTACCTACCGGGTACACAGTTCAAGATGCCCACTGTGCACCTGGAACCATGGATTGTACTCAGTCCTATCTATACTGTGTCCTTACCTATGCATACCTAGGTATGATAAAGTTTAATTTATAAATTAGGGGAAATAAGAGATTAATAACAACATAATAAAGAGCACCAATATAGCTAAAATATTTGTGGTAAAAATTATGTGAATGATGTCTCTCCTCTTTTTCTCTCTCCCAAAATATCTTATTGTGCTATACACTGTACTCTGTTCTCTCTCTCATCATGAGAGCTCATCTAACACCTATGAGATGTGATGAAATCTACTGAGTGACACAGGCATTGTGACCCAAGGTTAATTTGGTCACTACATAAGGTTTCCTGGAACATGAGTAGCACTATAATAGCCAATCTGATAACCAAGATGTGTGCTGTGTGACTGCTGGGAGGGTGAAGTATACAAAGCAGACACACTGAACAAAGGGATGATCCATCTCCCGGGGGTGGGGGGTGCAGGGTGCATCTAGTACTCACTTTGAACAGTTCCAAACTTCTGAATTGCTCATTTCTAGAATTTTCTATTTAATATTTTCATACCACACTAGACTGTAATTAAAACTGAGCCAAGTGAAATTGTAGATTAAGAGAGACACAGATGTGTTTCCCTTAACAATAGGATTGAGACTCCAACCAAAGGTGGACACCTTTAACCACTGACATCAGCCCCCTTCACTGTGTACCAAATGGACAAAGACCCCTCTGTAAGGCATCATGGAGGTTAATCCAACAGGCATGTATTAGGTGAGATGCAGGTGAAGAAGCAGTTCACAGCACCGTGGCTCAGCCTCTTCAACTTACAAATGCAGTGCTAAAGCGTCATGGTAAAGTCACTGTACCAAGAAATAAGACAGTCTTAGGACCCAGCTCATGGCTTAGAGACGCAGCCCCTGTAATTAAATGTCAGTTGCTATCCTTCTTCCATTAGTCTCCACAATCTCTGACCGTGATGCCCTCAGGGATGAAGCAGTGGGGGACCTAGTGAACACATACGTGGCTCATCAAAGTAGACATATTTGTCACTGTCCGATTGCCTCTGCCACGTGGTCTCTCACATGAGTTGCGTTAGACCAGACTGTAGCGAAAAGAATCCGTAATCCAGTTCCGGAGTCAGAAGCATGAAATAGGAACAGGACAAAAAGGAAAAAAACCACATCACCGTTCTATTTCCCATGTGATTTTTACAAGGTCATTAACTTCTTTAATGGCGCTTACAATTTGTGACACAGACGTTCCACACGCTTACTGGTCAAACCGTAAACACCGTCCTGCATATTTACGAGAAAAGCTCCTATTCGTGTAATGAGTCCGGGCAATAAAACTGCACCCGGTGATTCATTTCCCCACATTAGTTCACCCGGTGCACTTTCGAGGTTTGAAATACGGACAGCGTCCTCTTTTGCAAGGAAATTTCTCTGAGGAGAAAGGCGCGATCAGTGTGCGCGTGGATGCCAATTGGGGCCTCAGGCTCATAAAAGCGCTGGAGCCTGACCTTGCCGCCGTCCCACACTCCTGCAGCAGCTGAGTGAGACGCGCTGTGACGGCCAGCGTGAACCGCGCTCACCGCCACCTGCAGGAAACGAAGACGGAAACGGGGTGAAGATGGGGCGGTCAGCCTCGGGAGCAGGGCCAGGGTTTCTCAAGGGTAAAGCCCAGACAGCGCCCGGGAAGTAGGAAAGAGAAGCCCGCTGTGGCCAGTCTGGTGAGAGAAGCCCACTGTGGCCAGTCTGGTGAGAGAAGCCCGCTGTGGCCAGTCTGGTGAGAGAAGCCCGCTGTGGCCAGTCTGGTGAGAGAAGCCCGCTGTGGCCAGTCCGGTGAGAGAAGCCCGCTGTGGCCAGTCTGGTGAGAGAAGCCCGCTGTGGCCAGTCTGGTGAGAGAAGCCCGCTGTGGCCAGTCTGGTTCCATGGAGTCGGCCCCAGCGGCGAGGAGGGCAGCATGGCTTCGGGGCTCACCGTCTGGTGTCGGTAGGATGTTCTGTTCGCTTTTCTCCTTCTGCAATGATCACGGCACCAGGCTCCCGTACGGAGGGGAAGTGAGAAACACACGGGAACGTTTGCCTCATATCCACTGACCACGTGCAAGTGGGTTCCTCCTTCCCGTTCTTTCCGTTTCTAGTTTGGAGAATTGCAGACCCCGCCATCCCATCCCTTAAATGTCCAGGTGCGTTTTCCCTTTAGGGCTTCTGTTGGATTGAGCTAAAACACACTTCAGCTGTTTCGTTTTGTGTTTGTCTTGCTTATTGGTCTGATTTTTAACACTTAAATTTGCATGACAGATTTGAAGAGTTTGAGAGGAAACCCGTTTTCCTGCCCCATGACCTTTCTCCTTTGAACACATCCCATTTTTGTGATGTGTTAAGATTCCTCGTCATTCTGACCATACCGTCTCACATTTCCCAGGCGGTCCAGACCCCTCCAGGGTCACACTCCAAAAGGACAGAAGGCAACTAAGCAGTGCTTCCCAGCTGTCCTGGGCACCTGGCCCCCGGTAGGCCTTGCAGGGTAAGGACTGGCCCAGCGGGTGTGAGAGGCTTTAGGTCCCTCATTTCTTAGCACTTTCCCTGCAGTGCCTAAGCTGCTGGTCTGTTAACAAGTCAGTCAACACTCCTTGAGCAGCAAGGGTCTAAAGATGCTGAGTAGAACATTTTCACACACCCTGTCCATGGGTATCAATTATTCTTTAAATGTTAAAGCTAAACTCTCCATCATCGTCTTAGTCACTTCCCTGGTTGCAGGAACTAAAACCCGACATCTGCGACTCCAAGAAGCAGAGGTCTGTTTTGGCTCACATTTCAGTCTCACTGGCCCAGCTGTGAGGCAGGATGGCTGGTGGACCGGAAGAGAGGAGTCAAGAGGCTCATAAACCCTCCCGCCCTCCCACAGTGACCAGCCTCCACAGCCTCCTCCTCCTGCCTGGAGCACCCTTAGCTCTGAACTCGGCAGCGGGCCCACTCACACAGACATGCCCACCGATCAGTCCTGTTCCCAAAGCCCTGCCTATGATCACAGGAGGTTTTGGGGGACTTCTAGATACAAACCAAGGCCCCCCTTCCGACCTCCTGGCTCCGAGGAATGCCAGTTCCATTTGGCCAAGTGCCCAAGACTAAAATCATGAAGATTTTGTTTTTCACAATCACCCCTAAGTCTTGCAGAGAACTCAGAGAAAAAGCCCGAAAAGTGCCTGTTGAATGTTTTTAAAATATTAGAGAAAACCAAACTGTGCTCGGCTTAGTGCACACGCCTGCAGCTGGGAGCAGGGTCCTGCTGTGAGTGCGGGAGGGAATCCAGCATAGTCGCTCAGCACAATAACTTTCGTTTTTCAGTTCAAAATGCTTTTCACATCAGCGGACATAATCAGAAATGATTTTTTCCTATAAACACATGAAATCATTTCTGAGATGGCGCGTTTACCTGAGTAGAGTTAATTTGCCCACATTACTGTGTGGGTGCCTAGCTTACTCTTAACTGCAGTAATGAACAGTAATCACAGTGCAGGGTGTTGTAGGTTTTAGGGAATGTACCACGCCCAGCTCCTGCTGCCCTGTGAAGAGTGACTCTCTGGTCAGGGCTGGATGGGCCCAATAGTCCAGGTGCTCGTGTGGACGAGAAAGAACTGCCGAGCAGACACCTGGAATAAGCAGTAACAAGCTCCGCTTACTGGAGATCATGGGATAGAGGCAAAAAGGGAGGAGGAAGAGGGACTCGCGGGCTTTAAGGCCACTCAGGTGTCCAGCGCCTCAAGGGTCAGGCCCCAGGTGCCTCCCCTTTCGTCTTGATCTAGGGGAATGAAACTCCCGACCTACTATGTCCCGAACAAGCTCCTGTTCTCTAAAATCGAAGAATGAACTTTAGGAACAACGGAGGTGAAGAGTAGAATATATTTATTGAGAGAAGGAAAGCTTCTGTCTGAGAGACACAGAGGGGTTCCGAGCGGGTTGCCAGGGACTCTGTCTTTTCCAGGACTTTTATAGAGCAAAATCATGGGGTGAGATGGGTTTAAGGTGGGGAAAAAGGGAACTCCCAAGGCAGAAGGGCATAAGGTGGGACAGAACCATGGTTAGCCAATAAGATTAATAGTTCAGGTAAAATTGATTAAATTGGGGACAAATGGGGAAGCCAGTCACCTAGACAGTGGGCGTTCTTAGGGAGCAGTGACTCTTCCCTAGGGGGTTGTTATGGTGACTCCTGGCTTCCTCTGGGTGATAGGGAACTATTTAGAATACCAGCCCTGCGGATATGGATGCATTTGCTTGGCCTTTCGTCTTGAAGCCTGGCCCACAGCGGGAGGTGTCTGTCTCCCCAGCAGTTGCAAAGTATCTGGGCTTCTGCACTGGCTCCTTCAGGGACCTAGCCCTGTCTCACTGCCTGTAATATTTCTAGTTAACTCAGCTGCCTGCAACAGTCTCTCACAGGGGTGGGAACTAATGCTCTGACCCTGGGCAGCACCACCACCTAAATTTGAACAGGGTAATCAGCAAGCCACACATCCGTGCTGAATGAAGGGGAGGGAGTGACTTGATTTCCCTGTCCCTAACTGTTTTTGCCTTCAAGAAAAGATGTTTTCCTCTGGCCTTGAATTTGCTTTGTAGGCCAGGCTGACCTGGAACTCACAATCCTCCTGCCTCAGCCTCCAGAATGATTGGAATACAGACAGGAGCCACACCTCTGGCAAAAAGTAACTTCTCTTTGATTTCTTGTTGCCTTCAACTGAGATCTTTGTCACGCAGGCCCCGCCGTAGCTGCAAGCTGACTTCTGTTTTTCCTCAGTTAAATTCTGATTTTCTGTTATTTATGAAGAAGCAGATCCTGTTTTTGTGACATAGGCATGGCAGCTATCTAATAGTAATAATTTAACCATCTGCAACTGCAGTCACTTAGAAATGTTTGCAAAAGCAAAGCATAAAGCAAAATGCAAATCAGATGAGTGCAGAGGTACGTTTTACTAGTTAATATTGCTTCCTTAGGGAAGTGTACATTCCTTGGCAACATGCACTGTACTGAAAATGTCTCTGGAAATACCATATACAGGTGAGAGTATTAGATATTTAGGCAATAACACGGTTTCTTCAGCAATGTCTCTGTCTGAAGTCTAATTTAGGAAATAGGAACCAGGTGTGGTGACTTACACCAGTAGTCCCAGCACTCTGAGAGGCTGAGGCAGGAGGATCCTGAATTTGGAGGTTAGCATACTCTGCAGAGAGACCTTCCTTCAACAGATAAAAAGAAAAGAAAGAACCAAACCAGAGGTCCCCGAAGAACCGACTTTATTCTAAGAAAGAGAGTTAAATATGTAACAGCTTCCTAATTAATGCCACTGGGGGACACTCAGCAGGTGCTTAGTTTGCTGTTCCGAGATCTCTTTTAATGAACGGAAAGTAACCCCAGGAGCCTCTGGATGGTCGCCAGGAAGCTGCCGCTGTTTCCAAGATGGGGAGGGGGGTCCCCAGGGCTGGTCAGACTCTGGGGAGTCCCGTGCTCCGCACACAGTTGGCACTGGCCAGCAGATTCTCAGTGTGCAGAGGGCCAAGGCGGGGAGATGGACTGGTCACTCATGCTTACTTTTTTATTTAAAACAGCAAGAGATTTAGCTCAGCAGCAAAAGCGCCTGCCTGGCAAACGCGAGGCTGTGAGTTCGATCCCTGGTACCCAAAAAGAAAAAAAGGATGAAAAACAAATTTGCTTGTAATTAAGAGAAAAAAGAAAGAGCAGGAAAATCAAGAAGCGAAGAGTAACCTGTGCACCAGAGAGGACGGTCTTGTCGTGCTGAGGCTGGCTGTGCCTCCAGGGTTCTGAGGACCCTCAGGCCACCGTGTGGAGGGAAGCCGTCTCGGAGAGCGCCCTGCGAGGTCATCCCCGGGCATTGACCGTCCAGATGGCAGTCCGTTCACACCAAGGCTAATGATACACTGCAAGTGTTGCAGCTTTCAAAGGGCCCTTGCTAAGTGCCCTGGGAATGGAAGTACCCCAGACAGGTGTGGGCACGCGTGCGCGTACAGGGGGAGACAGGCCCGTGGCGAGGTGAGCACTTCCTGTTAGTAATATCTACACCATAGTGAGAAAAAGGACCGAGAGAGAGTGAGGGGCATAGACCAGGAATGGCTAGAAATGAAGAAAGATCTTAACTGAAATGTCAATTAAGCAGACTGTCCATGATAAGGAGTAGGGTGTTATAGCTTACTTTTATCAAAATGTGAGAAATTTAAGGAAAGAAAATGATGAGCAAAAGCCCCTTTTAAAATTCTTCAGGATGCTTTAGTGAGGTCAGGATAACCCCCTTAATGGCCTGTGTCTTCTGTTTCCCGAGTCCTGAGAACTGGAACAGAGGCTCTAACCTGTGACCCTCCCAGGGGTCCTGGCGTGGGCTGTGATAATGAAGCAATGGGTTAACGTGAGTGAGCAAGCACAGTTTGGAGTCCACTACCGAGCCTGAGGAAGACCTTTTAATGTCTGCCTGTCTCTGAAGCTTAGCAACCCTTCGTAAGCCGTGACTCCCCTTTGGAATTATCTAACGAAGCTCCGTAGCCATGTTTGAATAATGCTATAGCAAAGTCCCTTAGAGGGTGAGAGGAGAGAATAAATCAGCTCCATGATTCCTCCTACTTCTGACACATCCTGGTACGTGGTACTGTGAGTGGGGAAATACCGTTACGATAGTTTTGCCCCTCAACATGAAACTAATGCACTTTCTTGAGAATCCTGCCTCCTCTCGCTGAGCTGTTTGGTCTTTAATCTAGCAGATAATGTGGTGCAGTCTCCTGATTTTCTCTCAACTCACAATGTGTAAGTCGACGTTAGTTCAGTGCTTTTTTGACACCTTTTTTATATCTGACCCATCTCAGTGACTTCCCTCCTCCCCAGGCCGTTACTGTCAGCACAGACAGTGGGCACCAGGGCGGCAGGGCCAGCGCTGGCCTGTGCACTGATACTGTGTGCCCACTGGCTCACAGCTGATGTCCTCGTGGCTCAGAGATACGTGGCACTGGCGGAGATGAACAGATGCTGGGAGCTTCTTTCCGAGCACGGTTGCTTCCTGCACAGCTTTCTGTTTTGGGGATCCCTGTGCTTGCTTCAGCAGCACATAAACTGCTGGGGTCCGCGCCTAGATCCCCAACCCCCCAAACAAGTGCACAGCAAAGGCCCGAAGGAATGAGACCAGCAGCATGAGTTTCAGGGCTCCAGCAGGACTGAGAGCCTCTGCCGAGCTCCTAACTGCTGGCCAGCCGACCGACCGGCCTTGGGCGGCCCGCATTTATTCAAAAGAAAGAAGGAGCTGAGCGGACAATGCAGGAAACCTGAGCAGGACCTTGGGAGGGTTCAAGGACCCCTCAGAGCAACAGACGATGCTAATTAAGGAAAACCACCCAGAAACTCTCCAGGTGGCCTCAGCTGTGGCCTGTCTTGTCCCCTGAGGTGTCTCCTCATTCTCAGTTCAGCCGTGCCTGGGCCACACCACAGCCCTGCATGTGTATTCAGCTTCAAGGGATCCAACAATTTACTAAAATTGTTTTGGGGATCCTCTGAAGATCGAGGGGGAAGGTTATTATGGCCCAAGACGGGCTACTCATCGCAGTACTCATCAGAGAACCTCACCTGTGCCATATATAGAGGAATGTGCACAATTCTACTCAAAGGACAGGGTGCAGCTCCTGGGATCCTGACCGCTGCTGGCCAGGGCAGTGAGACGGGGTCTGGAGGTGCTGGCTGGCCAGTTTTCACCCAAGCTCCACGGACCTCTGAAAGTCTCCCAAAGGGAGCCAAGGGAGGGGAAACACAGCACCTGGACACCAGGGTGACCTCTGCCCTCTGGGCAGTCCGAAGGACTTCCATATCCAATGCCAGGACTGACGGCCGGATGTTAGTCCTGCCAGAGCCCAGTGCTTTCCAGAGAATCACAGGTGCCCTTCTTAGCCACCAACCACAAGTGAACCCATGGAAACTTCTGGATTCCTTCCCACAGCACCGTGGAAAACTGGGGGCCCATCTGGGGTCTGTATGCCTCAACTCCTTCACTTACTAGCTATACAGTTAAGTGAATTGCTTAAACTGTTTTCTGGTTCTGGGATTAAAGTCGGAATAATAATTCTACAGAGCGTGATGCAGTCACACCTGTAATCCCCGCACTCGAGGCTGAAGCAGGAGGATCAAGACCGCTGTGACTCGGAGGCCAGTCTGGGTTACAGGTGAGTTCGAGGCTAGCCTGAACTACTTAGGTAGACCTTGTCTCAACAACAAAAAGCTACACGTATGTTGCCATCAGTTAAAATAGTTAACACATCCACAGGAGCTAGAGCACGCCTGTACAGCAGTCACTAAGTAGGTTCAATAGTAATTGCTAATAATTGATATCACTTTGTCACCTTTGCCTAAAGATGTAACATCGGTAAACCACCAGTCATGTCCACAACTCCCTCAACACACGTAAGGCCGCAAACTTTGATGGGCTCTTACTCCTTTTCTCCCGTGGCTTAACAGTAGGAAACTTCACGATAACAAAGGTCTAAGCGTTGAAACTGCTTCCATTCTCCTAGGGATTCTCTTAAATCTCCTTATAAGCTTGAGTCCCCTAATGAGTTCGAGCTTGTCTCTGTCTTCCTTCAGGAACTAGGGCTCGTAAACTTTTCTGTTTCATTGTGAATATGTGACAATCTGTGTCCAAAACTATGGCCCATGGGTTGGACACATCTGGCTACATTATTGACGGGTCTTGTGTGCACCAAGACGTCTCCTCTTAGAGCTGCCGCCGAGTCAGAGCAGGCAGTCCCCCAGGCAGGCCCCCGATGAGACGCGTCTGATAGGTGCTGCTTCCCGGAAGAAGGCTGGCTCAGCCTCCCCAGGTGCTCTGTGTCTGTGATAAGGGCGCTCCTTCACGCGGCACGGGATGGCAGGTGTCATCAATAGAAAGAACAGCGTTTCGCACCAAATGAGTCGCAACTTGTATTCATGGTATTCAGACGGAGCAGACTTTGAGATCCTACAGTTCGTCCTGCTAAGGCAGTCTTCTCGCTATCTTTAAAGTTTAGAGTTTTGGGTTCACGCTGTGTTCCATCTTCCAGTAACTAAATAACTGGCAAGTCCAGGGTGAAGAAAGAGGTGAGAGGGGTGAATGCTAGCTGCAGAAACACAGGAAAGGCCTGGCAGACCGGGGTCCACATCAGCACTGCACGGACATAAGCAGGGCAGATAAAGCAGGAGGCTGATTCCAGGGGAGCTTGTGCGAACATCCGCGTAGGTCCAGAATGAGTTAGAGGGTGGGAGATTCTGCAAAAACAATGTGTCTCTAGGCCCCTGTCATTTTAAATACTATTAATATAAATATGAATCATCAATTTGGGATACCTTGGACTTTTGAGTAAGAGACGATGATAAAAATACCCAAGAAGTTAGCTTCCTTGGTAGTGCTGGCTGAGGAACTGGGAGGAGAGTAGCTTTCTCTCAGCAACATAGCACAGAAGCGTGTTTTCAGAGGACGTGTAGGATTATTACACTGAGCACGCGCACAAACATGTATGCATAATGCTCTATTGATGAACTAGACATTTGCCTTGATGCTTAGATAGCACAGGCCAGGTTCCTTTCTTGTGTAATCCATCTCCAAATGGATCAGTACCTGCAGCATCTCCATTAGCTGTTCCTTGAGAGGAATGGAGGGAAGGAGGGAGAGGGAAAGAGAGGGAGAGAGGGGAACCAGTCAGGAATAGGAATTGGATTTCTGCATACTTAACTCTTGCATCTGGATCTGCTATAATAGCTGTCTGTTTTATTTTGTTTTATTTTTTTATACAAGAGCAAAACGAAGGTCACATTTGAGTGACTGAAAAGTACAGAGTAAAGGCATTGGATTTTTGACCTGGAAGTGATTTCTATGACATCTTTCTAAATATTCTTTCCACGTAACGGAATGACTTGTATTCTAGTCCTAACCCGGTGATATGTGGGACTTGGATCACTTTGTTACAGGTCACCTTCCAGCTCTTAGTTCTATAGTCCTATGCATTATGGTAAACGGTGATTTTATTTATGGTGACTGTTAATTTTATTTGGCAATCAGAAATGAATTTTCATGCAGTCCATGTTCCTCCCCACACTGTACAGTAAATGTAAACATTTGAGGAAAATCACCAATTTTTCAAGAGCCTATTCAACTTTGAAAATTAATTAGTAGACTTTCTCAGTGTAGTAAACCAGTACCTCACACTGTTCAAGCAAGGACTATTTTGTTGCTATGATGTTTTGATATGGCTGTAGGAGGATATTATCATATTTTTGTTCCACAAATCTATAAAAAGACCCAGGGGCTTATTGTCTAGGGATGCAGTTCAGTTTTGTCTGGCAGCTCCCTTTAAGTAATAGTGTATTAACTTAGCATAGTAATGTTCACTTCATAGATTTTACCTCTCTTTCCATTTTATTTATATTGCTGAATGTCTAGTCCAGGTTATAATTATGTCCCTAAATCTCAGAATTGTAATGCATGCCAGTTGTTTCACTATAAATCAAATCTGCAAAAGCCAGTTTTAATGAGGCTTATTGGAGCTTGGAAAACAGTTTTCTAAGAACTATGAGGACCACACAAAACGGGTCAGTGGATAATGTTTAGCCACTAACGGTCTTTGAATTTTTCTGCTGTGATTTCAGCAGTTGACACAATGCCCTGCAATAAGCATCTGGGACGTGCACTGGGTGAAGATGAAGACAGAGAGGAGGAGGAAGAGGTGAAGGCAGAGGAAAAGGTGGGGAGAGAAGGAAAGTTTACCATCTTCTCTAGAGTTCTGTTTAAGTGAGCCAACTGGAAGACCTCAGCCAGAAGTGGGGAGGAGCTCCGGAACCTTCTGCAGGGCCTCAGTGCACCAGCCTCGTGCAGTTCAGACAGAACAAAGCCCCAAGCCCAGGCTGTTGAAAACGCTAAAGCTCAGCCCGAGGTGTGGTTAGCGCACAGAGTAACAGATCTCCACTTAAAGGGAGTCTCACGTACTCATTCCACAAACATAGACACCAAGAAAAGCCATGATGCTTTCATTCAGATTCGGGGTTGTTGATTGGAGTGCATTGTAGAAACAGATACATCCTTGAAACTAGCAGGCAGATCAGTCCCAGGATGACTTTTTGGCTCTGAGTTCATGGTTCATGGTACTTTTATGCACACAAAAATGGCAAAGGTGCTGATAACATTAATAAAGACTTGGTAGCCCTTAAAAGCAGATGTTTACTGAACCCTTCCTAGATGCCTGTCACTAACAGGGAACAAAGGAACCATACGAGAAACACCAGCACACTTGGGGGCCTCTGGATGGCCCCCTCCATCGGCTGTGGGACCACTGCCCTCAGTCCCCTGGAGCTCCTGGGAAGTCCCTGCATAGGGACCGCACCCTATACAAAGGGTTACAGCAGAGTAATTCCGGGAAAGGACAGGCACAGCAGACAGCAGCCATGGCTCGGCACCCTGCTGATCTATGGTGCTTCTGGCCTTGCTCCAGGGACCCCCAGGGAAGGTGCCTCGGAGGGAGCAGGAGATTAACTCTCCCCACTCTATCCCCCTGGCACTCAGGCAGTTTCCCTTTGGCCAGCACGAGCCCACTCTCTCTGAACTTTTCCCTCCGCAAGCTTGGTCCGTTTCTGGGTCCTCCTGCACGACGTCTAATTCTTTGCTCCTTGTAACCAAGAACCTGGCAGGCAGTTGCCAGACCTCATGTCCTGCAGTGCCCTATCTGTGGAGGTGATCACTAACTTTACCCATCAGCTGGACGGGCATGGGGTGCCCTCATTTGGTGAAGCGTATTCTGGGTGTGATTGTGAAGATGTTTCTGGAAGGGATTAGCATTCGAACTGGTAAACTGTGTAAAGCAGGGGCCCTTCCTCATGTGCGGGGCACTGGACCAAGCTCTTGGGGGCCTGGTACAACAGGCTAAAATAGAATTTTCTACCTTTGCATCATCTTTGAGCTTGGGGAATGTTGTTGTGTGGTTTGGTTTTTCTCATTCTGATTTGCCTTTTCTCACCAGCTCCCCTGGGTCCCCGGTTGCAAAGGGCAGCTCAGGAGACTTCTCAGCCTCCAGTCAGGTAGGTCAGTCCCTCTCACATATCGAGCTGCCCTTCCATCTATGGACCTTCGTTTTTGTCTGGAGAGCCGGACTAACATAATGAGGAAGAACAACAGGTCTGTCAGTCTCGGACCACAGCATGGGCAGTGTTATGGGTCAAAACGAGTGCCTTACCTGAGGAGTCAGCTAGAAAGGATTAGTGAAGGGTGGCCATTTGGGGTGCTTCTTTCATAACTTTTTCCACAGGAGAAGATGGAATATTGCACTCCAGGGACTAGAAAGACTGTAAGAGATGGTTCGGCCAAGGTGTGACTAGGCAGCATCGAAGGAGAAGGCCTGAGAGAGAGCAGGGTGATCAGTCACTCTGATGAAAATTAAGGTAAGAATAGATACTCAACCAGGACCACCAGTGAACTTCCTAAGGCAAGGGAAAGGCAGCCTGTGGCCAAGGGAGTTGCAGCCCCTCCCCACTAAGCTCCTGAGTTTCACAGAATTGAAACTGCTGAAGAACCAACTGTTCTTTAAAATTCCACTTTCCTTGAAACCTTATATGCTGAGTAACTGGGGTAGGGAGCAGAGCACTAACCAGGTCATTTTAAATGCACAGAGCCCCACGTTGATAGGTAGCCGCTAAACCATCGAGCAAGTCCCGTGCTCCAGTTACCTGTGAAATGTTCCATATCGAGGGGTCCAATGGCACCCCCTTTCCAGGATCCCCTGACCCTCACCAGGAGCTAATTCTCTTCTACTTACTTCCAGTGAACACCCCGGTAATTCCCTCCTTTTGTCTGTGATTCATTCTTCAGCTTTGTAAGACAAGGAGCTCTCAGTTTATGGAATTTATATGGAATTAACTGTGCAAAAATATGGGTCAAATATTCCTTTAGGGACTGGTCAGAGGTTCAGAATGAACAGAGTATCTGAAGGTGTAAAAAGACACACAGGGCACCTGCAAAGTGAACGGATCATATCTGAGTCCATAGGGAAACTGACGCATGCTGGAATCTCTTCAAAGCACATCTAGCCTTTTTGAAAGCACAGCACACTGCTTGGTTCCTTAGTTTACCTGTGAGGCTTGCTACAAGTTCTGGAGAGTTCCACATTCCACTGTAAAATAGTCCTCAACTTTCTTTCCTCCCCTGGACCTTATTGTAGCTCAGGCCACCGTCACGTTTACCTTCTAACCCTCCCAGCCCCTTGGCTTCAGCATCTTGGGCTCTTTGGGATTGGGACCTATAAAAACTACAGCATACTGAATTTGTTACATTTTAAGCCACTAAGTTTGTGGGCATTTGTTTCACCTGCAATAGAGAACAAATATGCTGCTGTCAGGTTTTGCTTAGGGAACAATGTCTTTCCACTCAGGTTGATAGTTTCCTGGTTGTTAGTAGGATCAGTGATTTACAATAAAACCTAGAGATTGTTGTGTTAAATTATGTGATTATGAATGTTATTCAAATCTTGTTTTGGCTGAGGTGGTGTTCTGTTTCTTCTTGGTAGCTTTCCGGTAAGGAAAGGAAATGTGCCACCTCATTACCATGCTTGTTTCTTATTTCTGTTTCATTTCATTGCACTGTAGAAACTGCAGGTGAGTGTTAAATTGTTTGAAGGTGGTGAAATTTTCCCTTTGATTTAAGCAATCAGACATTGCATCTCTACATCTCTGCTTCATTCCTCAACCCACAGAAATTGACAGCCAACAGCTACCCTTAAGGAAGACTCACCCTGGTGTCTGCACGTCAGTGTGCCCCACGCCAGGGCCCACACAATGCCATTTTAGATCAGGGCAGCAACAGTAAACATATAGAAAAAGGGTTTGAATTTGGACATGAGAACATCGCCTAGCCTGGTAATGAATTGGATACCTGAGGAGAGGAAACGGGGTGTCCACTGTGAATGCCGGGCTTGTGAGTCAGGTGAATACCATCTTTAGCCCAGGCCCAAGGAAATGGACAACTTAGACTAGGCTGAGATGGAACTGTCCTTCCCCTAACATATATATATATATATATATATATATATACACCTGAAATTGAACTCAGGATCTGCATATGCCAGGCAGGCACTGTGCCACTGAGCTATACCTTGGTCCTATGTACATATATTTCCTTAAACAAATACCATTCTTGTGAAAGACAAAAAGTTCCCACTTAGTTTTGCAAATAAATTTTTGAGTTGGTGATTCAATATTCTTTGTTTTGAGCAGCAAAAATGTTCTGATGCCTGTATTGTTTTTTAACTTTGAAAAAATAACGAATTTGCCCTTGGTTCTTCACCAAAATTAGCAAACTCTTTAAACCCATTGAGCCACTCAATCCTGAAACACACATGTGCAGGCTAATGACTAGGAAGGATTAGCTGTGTATTTTACACATGCAGGATGGCAGATTTATGCAGAGAAATTCCCTGGGTGCTTCACCTCTGGGAAACACAATGGAAATCAACCCCCTGGTGGCTTTCATCACCTGCCGTGCAACTTTCTGAGCTAACAGTTCAGTGCCCTGTCAAAACAGGGGCCGGCTTCTCTTGGCTTGGATTTGTTTAGGACACCTTTGTTGTGTACAGTGTTTGCTTAGTCTCAGACACTTTGGCTTCCTGTCTCCACAGAGCACAGCACTGGGCAGGTGGGAGAATGCAAAGGGTCAGAGGCTGTTCTTGGTGTTAGTTTTCCTTTGAATCACGTCCTGTGTTGCATCCCAAGTGGCTTCTCCTCTTGGTCCTGAGTTGCTGATTTAAAAGTCACTGAAACATTTTCAGGTGGGGCTGACTTTGCTGGCAGAGTTTCCCAGAGTGATTCAGGGAATCACTAAGGCACCGATGCTGCCCGGCGCCGTGCAGAGGCCATTTCAAGCATGCTGGTGTCAAAGATTAAAGCAATGATTTACAGGGCAAAACAGCAACTTAATTACTACTGGGAGGTAAGTGACAAGGATGAATGCTGAGGTGTCTATTTGGACACAAGTGCTGAAGCTACTAATTTAATGAGAGCACAGCAGAAATAAATGGTTTGGGAGATGACTGTGGGCTTAGTTTGAAATGGGCTGAATGTGAGATGCTAAAAACCAGGCAGACGGGCTCAGCAATCAGTATAACCTGGCAAAAACGCTGAGTGCGTTTCACATCCGTGGCTGTCTGGATCACTGAGGACACAGAGCTGAGGGGGGCCTTGACGAAATGGAAAGAGGCGAGAGTAAGACGCCAGCTCTGAGAGGCGCAGAGAGCAGAGGAAACAAAGGAAACCAGAAAGATTTGCCAGAGAGGAGAACTAGTGGCAGGCGGCTGAAGAGAGACTTTTAGGGAGTGTGGCCCTCCTCTGCAGAAATGGCCTTTTAGGACTCAGCGGGGTTAATTCCAGTGACAGATGGGGCTTGTTCCAAAGCTATCACAGCCTGTGACTAAAGAGGTCAGATAGGGACCAGCTCTGAACTGACCACCAAAGTCCAGCCACCCTCTTATTCGCCTCCCGAGCAAATCTCCCTGGTGTCTTCCATTTAAAGAATGCTTCAGGCTTATCGGCTGAATTTACTTAAAAATCAAAGTGGCTCCCAGTTAAACTGATTACCACGGCTCCACCTCAAGCAGGCAGCGCTCAGGGCCTCTGAGCTGGAATCCAGAAAGCGCCTGTAACCTTGGTCTGCTTGTCACCATCAGTCCCGCGGTGACCGTTGCCATGTGGACGCTTCTGTCTCCCGCAGTCTCCTCCCCATGCTGCAGCCCCTGCCCAGTGCTCCTGACTCAGCTGAGGACTGAGCATCACCGGGTACCCGCGGTTGTCGTTTCTCACACTACACTTCCTGCTGGCACCAGACCCTTCCTTCCTGTCAGTCACAGCATTCTCAGGGTGACGCCTTACACCTCATTCTGCTCAAAACCCTGGCCTCACGTAAATCTCTGAAGCCTCTGTGATCTTACCACACTTTCCTGGTTTCAGTTTCCATGGTGACGCCTTTCACAGTGTAAATTAAAAGCTGTTATTTATAGCAATCACTGTATGGCATAAACTCCAATAAGTATTCTATACATAGTATAGTATAGGTCTCAGTGGTCGGCTTGTTGCCCACCATACCATTTCTGTTCCTCCAGGCAGCACCAAATTTAGGAGCTCAGACTGTGTCTCTGGAACATATGCCCCACTTCAGTGGGTCACACACCAAGAGGGATCTAGGGCCTCCGAAACTTAGACCCAGAAGTTTCATTTTTGGTTGTGTCTCAAGGAAAGGCAAATTTGGGAGTATAGTGGTTCACCTGTGATTCCAGGTCCTGCGTCAGACTACCGGGGAATGCTGCCTGCTGAGGGAGGGCCCACCAGCTGGATAAGGTTAGGCAGAGGCTTGCACTGTCAGTTCCGTGAGTGAACTTCAACAGTGACTTGGTCAATAGCAACTGTGTTGTGAATTTCAACACATTTAGTCACCAGCCAAATCCACACAGTTCAAACAACACATGGGCAGTTCTGGGTAAGCTGTCTGCGGTTTGCTTTTTATAATGTTTTACTTTTTCCTTTTGAAATGCAATCTTTCCAACACTGAGCCATATTTAAGTGTTTGAAGCAATGAGTTTTGAGCTCACACCCCGCATCTAATCCTGGTTGCAGCAGCTTTATTGAAGTCTTGAAGCCAGGTAGTGTAAGCCTTTGTTTTTCTTCCAACCCGTTTTGTCAGTGATTTGCATTGCCATGTTAGTTTTAGAATCAGTCTGACAATTCGTACAAAATCAAACAAAAAATCCAAAATACAAATCCTAGTGGGATTTTAATTGGTCTTTCATTTAAAGATCAATTTTAAAATAATTGACATTTTTATATTCTTGGGACTCACAATCGTAAGAATAGAGTACTTTATTATTAAGTTTTCCTTAATTCCTCTCAGAAATGTATGGTTTTCAGCATATTCTTGGACATGATTTGTCAGATTAATTCTTGTATTTAATGTTTTTGTTTTGCATAGTTTTAAATTTCTTTTTACAAAATGTTTATTCCTGATTTCAATTGACTTTTGTATGTTAACTCTGCCCTATAATGTTGCTAAACACTATTATTAATTTTTATAGATTTATTTTCTCTTAGATTCCATAGGCTTTTCTACATACACAGTAGAGTCATCTATTGTCATCAAATAAAAACAATTTTCCTTCTTCCATTCATGCAACCTCTTTTTGTTTATTTTTTCTGCATTATTGAACCAGCAGGAGCCTCTGGTACAATGCTTCATAAAGGTGTTACCAAAGGGTGTCAAGTTTATTTTTATTGAGTTTACAAAGAAAGCCTTCAAGATTTCACAATTAAGTTCAGTGTTCGCTGTAGGCATTTACATAAATAGCTTCAGATTAAAGAAATGTATTTTCCATTCTCAGTCTCCTGAGAGATTTCATTTTGAAACATGATGATTTTTGTCCCTTAAAAGAGCAAATTCCTTAGGCCAATTATTCCAAGCAGAGTCTGTCTGAGCAGAAACAAAAACAGCTTGCAAATTGGGCAGCTTGGAGGACAGGTTCAGGGGACACCAAACTGACAATCTGACCTGCTGGCATTTATAGAAAAGCAGGTGAGACAACAAACAACATAATTGGCTATAGTTTTACAATCAACCTGTCAACTGGCTACAATTTAACTAGTTACTGTTTGCAGGTTAGTTGGTTCAGGGTCTCCAACACCAGCCTGCACTGTTTCTAGACCTAGTCTGGCTGTGATTTTGGGATTGTTCCGCTGAGCTCAGTGTAGGCCTGCCAGGAGTTTAATTGGACATGTCAGGTGCCTCTTTGGATTTAGGTATATCATACAGCTTTAAAAATAATAACGTAATTCACTGCACTGAATGACCTTCCAATGTGGATTGTCTTTCTGTGTAAAACCTACTTGATTACATATTTCGTATCTTGAATACATTGTGTAATCAATTTTACATTGTTTTAATTGATGGTCATGAGGTTGATACCTTTATAATTATTTCCCACATACCTGGCTTGCATCACAGTTTCACTGACTCGTGAAGTGAGCTGCTAAGTTTCCTGCTCTATTCTATTAAGAGCTCACATAGAGCAAGCACTGTTTGAACACAATTCACCAGTAAAACCATCTGGCCGTGGAGGCTTTTATGTGTGTATCTCCAAGTTATTTTAAGTACAGATTTATTTGAAAAATATAGATCACTTTCTATCTTTAGTTGTATTCATTTTGATAGATCAGTTTTTTTTTATTTTTTATTTTTTTATAATTTTATTTAAAGAGGAAAAAACAAAACAAAATAAAACAGAATAAAGGGTAGCAACCATACAGTATTCCAAGGAAAAAAGGAAAAGTACAACAATAAAACATAAGAAATTATTACTTGACTAATTACATACTGACTTCTTGGAAATAGTTGTTCAAATTACAAAGTTAAAACATGTAAAGTAGACATTCAAACAGTGAAACTGTTAACAGTTCTGCTCCACGATCTGACAAAAACAACAATATGGTCATCCATCTTACCCACTCAAATATACATGCAATTATATCAATAGGGTAAAATTA